>CANUEP010062724.1:0-102099 GCA_947857235.1 Jatropha podagrica | reverse complement strand
TAATTAAAAAAAAAAAAAAATTATTTTTCACAAAAAAAAAAATTTTACATTACTTTTTTTTTTCTTTTTTTTTTTTTTTTTTTTTTTTTTTTTTTTTTTTTTTTTTTTTTTTTTCTGGAATAAAAAGAGAAACAAACAACTACATAAACACTAGTCGACCACATACATAACATTATGGAGCAGCAAAGTAGAGAACTCGTCACGGGGCAATTCAAATATCTGGAGACCCAACGAAAGATTGCTAAAATAATGGGCTAGCCAATCTGCAGGATGATTGCTTTCACAGTAGACATGAGAAATCAAAATTCTCCAGATAGCATATTACAAAAAGATTCCATTTATGAGCTTTATTAGGTATAAAAAGAGCCATAATTTCATGTCAATTGGTCAACTATGCCATTGACCAAGTAACATCAACAACACCGTCATCCTTGTTCAAACCTAAAGCTTCCCAGACAGCATCAGAACCATCAACAATATTATTACTACAGGGTGGTTGGCCTGCATGTTCACTGTCACACCCATTTCTTGAATCACACTCATCAACCACCTTAGCTTCTACACTCTTTCCATTACTTGCATTAATCCTTATCATCTCCCCACACCTTGTCCCTCCAGCATACCAACCAGTAGAAAGTGCAACCACCAGCTCTGTCTTGTCATGGTAGTTCCCATCGCACTCCGATTGTGCACCTCCATCGCCGCCTTCACTGAAATCATTTAACGTTAGTTTGGCATTTGTTGAAGAAGTAACTGTTGGTGAGCATGTATATGTAGGATATGATTGCCCTTGACATGTAAGGGAGCCAGAGGGTTGACATGAGTCGTCTGAAGGAGAAGGGCCGCCGCCTCCCCCACCACTACCGCCACTGCATGTGTTTGTTCCAATATCTGGGTCATCGTTGCATGATCCGTTTATGCATATAAGTCGGCCATCACAGTCATTTTCTGTTTGACATGGCCCATTGCAGGAGGAGATAGCATTTGAAGTTGAGGCAAAAAGGATGATATTGAAAAGAAGGGAAAGGAAAAGAAGAGTACTTTCCATTTCCGCTTTAGAAGAAAACGATTCGATTTGGGTATTTTGCTGTGGTTTGAGATGGAGGGAGTGTGTTATTATATATAGTAATTTAAGTGGAATGTATTTGGAAAATAAGGATTGGAATAACTTGGCAATTGCGTGTATTGACTTGCTAATTTTAAGTCACGGAAAAGACTTATCGTACAATCTTGCTAATTTGAATAAAGACCCGATTTATAAATCGGTTCATGGTTTAAAACAATAAAAAATTTCTGATTTAGTACACGGAAAATTTATCGGTTAATTTTAAGTTCACAATTTTCTTGTCAGTTATTAGGATTACACCTGGATTGAGTTGGGTTGGATTGATTTTTTTTAAATACCTGACTTCATATACGGGTGAATGATTTTTTTTTACCTAACCCAATCAATTATATATGCGAGTTACAAATATGTTGAATTGAATATGGATTCAACATAAATTCACGGGTCAAAGAAATGATAATAATAAAATTATTTTTAGATAAAATACGAATGTTTAAGTGGATTAATAAAAAAATTAAATATACTTAAGAAATTAATTATACAATAAGTTTCACAAACTACAAATATACTTCACTGACAATATTAAAATTAAATTTTTCAACATGTTCATTATTATCATCATCATAAACAGAATCAACGATGAAAAATTAAATTTTCTAATAAAATAGACAATCAGTAAAATTAAAAATACTTACATAATTATATAATATGTTTAATTTAAACTACAGTATACTCCAAAAGCAAAGGTAATATCTACTAAATATGTAAAAAATTTAGTATTTTATATTCCAAATTGCAAATCAAATCAATTAAACTAAATAATCTATAAATTATTTATAAATTGAATCAAGTCTGCAAGTTTATTTAGTGAACCTGTGATCTAATTTAACCTATAAATTATAAAGATGACGAGTCTAATCTAATTCATTTTATCTTTAAATACATAAAATAAGATTAGGTTGAATCGCTCGGATTGAACTGGCTTACGACGGGTGATATGCAACCGTATCAGTTGCAATGAAGTTGCCTAGAATTTCATCAGTTTACCTGAAAGTTGACTGCAAGTCTTGCAACTGGAATTGTCTAGCACAGATAGCGACTTAATGTTCTGTTTTTGTTCACAAAATAAAAAAAAAAAAAACAATAAATTAGAGAACACCCAATATAGCTCTTAAGCCATATATTACAATTGAATATTCAATCGTTGTGCATTTTATTATCATTATTACATGCTTTTTATCATTTAGCATATTTTAGTTCCCATTTAATAGAGCCTATTACCTTGTTATTGATTGATCTTATTAATTATAAATAAAAATATTAAGCCATGGACCATGTGACATCCACAATACCCAAGTCCTTGTCCAAGCCCAAAGCTTCCCAAACAGCATCAGACCCGTCCACAGTATCTTTACCACATGGCGGCAAACCTGCATGCTCTTTATCACACCCATGCATAGAATCACATTCATCCACCACCTTCGCCGTCGTGCTCCGCCCATTACTAGCCGTAATCTTTATTATCTTCCCACATCTCGATCCTCCGTTATACCATCCAGTAGAAAGCGCCACCACACGCTCTGACTTATCATGGTACTTCTCATCACATTCTGATGGGTCTCCGCCTTCGCCGCCTTCGCTAAAATTATTCAACGTTAATTTAGCTATTGTTGATGACGATACCGGCGGTGAACATTTATATGTAGGGTGAGACTTGCCTTTACATTTGAGAAAGCCGAAGGGCTTGCAATTGTCGCCATCGCCTCCGGTGCATGTATGGGTGCCGACATCTGGGTCGTCGTTGCATTTACCGTTAATGCATATGAGTTGGCCGGAGCAGTCGTTCAGGGTTCGACATGGGCCGTTGCAGAAGGAGATAGCGTTTGATGGTGAAGCGAAGAAGATGGTGTTGAAAAGAAAAGATAGAGAAAGAAAGAGAAGTGTATAATTTTCCATTTTGGTTGGGTATGGAAGAGAAGTGTACAAAGTCTTATATTTTTTAGCTTTTTGATGGAGATAGTGCTAGTGATGAAATAAGATATGATCTATAAACATATATATAGTGCAAATATTGGGGAAATACTTAAAAAGAACAAAAGAAAAAATAGGTCACATTCGTTTCTCTTCTGAATATTAAACTCAAATTCCCTTGAAGAAAATGTTTAGTACGTTTAGTTTATGATACAACCTATAACTCAAATTCCATACATTGAAATGGTAATTTTATTTTTGGACATGGTAAATTGGTAATGGTGTTAAGAAAGTAGAGTTCGAGTTTTCTTTCAAGAACACTCTGCCTTTGGTCCTTTGTCCAATAAGGAGGCCGACGGACAGGCATGGCATGGCAGTTTCTCTTACGTATTCCCAGCTTAGCACGCCAATCCCCGCAAAATAAAAACAAAATCATCCATTCCGCGACAATCAATAAATAAAAGATAATGTAAGTATAGAGAGAATGTTTAATGGAAGTTGGACTTTGGTATTTGCATTTGTGAGATGAAAGACAACCAGATTAATTCAAGTAGAATTTTTCCTTGTTTTAATTTGAACTTGAAAAGGAAAAAAAAAAAAAAAAGCATTAACTCCGTTGAGAAGATAAAGAGTTATTGTTTATTAAATAAGCAGGGCAATTAAGTCAGTAGATTTGATTTTATAAATCGAAATATTTAACGATAATTATACTAATTGAAAGATTTAATAGGCTAATTTAGCCACTGAAAAGTCATTGAATTTTTCTTATGTGGGAATTTATGCAAATTTTCCTCTAGTAACAGACACACAGACTAGGCCTTATTGATCGAGTCTAAATTAGGTTGCTATGCTCGTAATTGTGGAGCTCATTTTTAATACCCAAAGCAACCTGACCAAAGACTCTTTTGCTATCGTAGCTAATTCGTCCTTTACTAGTTAGTTGAATCACATTCATTTTTTCATACTGACATTAATTTTCTTTTGAAAAAAGAAAGTGGATGACATAATGGAGAAAAGGATTTAAAGGAAAAAATAAATGAAAAGACAAGTTCTTGGAAAGGCATGATTCATTTGTGTAGAATATAATATTGTTGAGAAGAAAAAAAAAAACTCTCAAATCCTTGGTATTTGAACTTTCGAGCTCACCAAGAAAGAAAGGGTTTCTTCAACGACAGGTCAATCATATTGGAGTAATATGAATTAGGTTTATATCAGGAGAAACTAAACCTTTTAATAATTCTCATTAAATTACTCTTCCGTCCCGAAAAGATAAAATTTTATATTCTTATTTTTAAATAAAAAAAATAAAAAAAGAGTCCAAATTTAATTAGCATAGTGTATAAATGAGTCGATCCTATAATTTTTCAATAATATACAAATGCTAATAATCATAGTAGACATAAAGCAGATAATTGAAGCAATGTTGTATTTCATTAATGTTTTCTTTCAACTTGATAATATGATACAAAATACAAGAATGATGTAATATTTTTTTTAATATTTTGAATTTGAGTTTATGTCAAAATGACTACGTTTGCGAATATTTGCGAGTGAAAAGATAAAAATTTTTAATTAATTAGGAGCAACATCCCAAGTTGCAGAATCACGAATTGTTGCTAGTGAAATCTATCTTATTGAGGCATTTCTCAGCTAGATTTTGATCCTACGTGCTCAAGTAGAATAGAACTAACATATCTAATTTGTGTACCCTTACATTGTCTTTTCTCTCGTCTTATCCTTATTTTAAGTTGCCTTCTTTGATTTCCTTCACGAGAAATATACATGCCGGGATGTAAACGAGTTGAGCCGAGCTCATACTTGCCACAATCAAAACTCGGCTTGAAAATCAACAGGTATGAAAATTTTAAGCACAAGCTCGACTTGAGATTGGAGTTCAACTCGAAAAATTTTAAACTCAATGTTCGAAGTTTGAGTTAGTATAAAATAAATATTATATATATGCATATATAAAACCTCGACAAGCTTTCGAGCTGCATATTATTAGGTTTAAACTCGGATTCAATTCGAATCAAACCTTTTCTAACTTTTTTAAAGCTGAGGTCAAACAGCTCGTGAGCCAACTTAATTCATTTACACTTCTTAGTACTTGCCCTCATTTGTTTATGGCACATCTTGTTCTATTAATAATATTAGGAGTTACCGTCTACTCGTTGATTTGAGTGGAAAAAACTTAAAATAATAATATTAATAATGCTTGGTATTAACATATAAAATATACTTATCGAACTGAAATAAAAAGAAAGTGGGGTGTTTCTTTATTTAGCATTCTATTCTTCCTTCATATTAGAGTTTTATTACTCAATATTTGAATTTAACTTTTGGTTGGTTTACTTTGATTTCTCCTCCAGCACAGTTATTCCAAATTTCCATAAATACATTTTAGATGTTGAGAGTTTAAGCTTCGTATTTGGCAAAATTAGAAATTTTAAGTAGATTTTAGAAGTCGTTTATTTTGCCTTTGGAGATAAAAATGATACAAAAAATAGAGGTAAGAGTATTTTTCTTTCTTCTTTACCTATCTACAATTGAACGAGAAAAAAGAATTAGAGGAGTAAATAAAAATTTCTGCGTTTTACTTTTAATAATATTTTTAAAATTGCGTCGAATATCAAATCAGCTTGATGATTGAATTATGTTAGATCGGGTCGAATAGCCTTCTAGCCCCATACTTATACTTTCTCAAATCATCACTTAAAATTTTTCTGGAAAAAAATTTAGAAAAAATATCTCAACTTAGTTCATCAACTTAACCCGTAATCAGCACTAAGCACTTTTGGGCGTTACAGCATTGCTTCAAAAAAAGACTAAAAGAGTAACCTAATTTCCACAAATAGTGTATATTTTATGAGTATTAGAAATTAAATTCACGTAAAAAAGTTCTATATAATCATCAATTGAACCAGAAAAGGCTTATTCTTTTCCAATGATCTGATCTCTATCCAAAACGCAGTTTCTATGGGCTAATCGTGGGCCGGAAGATTTAATTTACTGTGTGAATATATGTGGGCCTAATAGATTACTTGGGCTTTTATTATCAATCTGAGAAATTATATCGGTCAGCTCTTTCTCTATTATAAGTATGTAACTAACAGCCATATAAATCAACCGAGCCAAGTACGAATTTATCGGGCTTGAAATTCGGCTTCATTAAATTTAATTCGACTCGAAATTTAACGGCTCGATAAAACTTAATAAATTTTTGAACTGAACATAATTAGACTTAAGACTGCTCTGAGCCGGCATGAACTGGGCTTTGAAAAACATAAAAAAATAAAAAATAAAAAAGCTCTGTTACAGTTGTAGAAACGAAACAGATATTTAGGCGGGAACTTTAAATTGGTAAACAAAATTGAAAAACCTAAAAATATCTCCATTGCTTGCTCTTCTTTGTCCGGGTAACTATATATAGAATTGACGAGAAATCAAAGCAAATGAGTAATCTCCAAATCACAGACTCTCATGGATTCTCTGCTCAGCTCTAGAAAAACCACAACATTCAAATCACATAATGATATCGCTTCTCCTATCAACACACGGCTTAACGCCGACTCCGTGCTCATGAGATACCTTCGCGGTGCACCTCCGATGACATCACTTGGTGGAAACGGCAACGGCGACGACGGCTTCTTTTCTCCAGCGGTCAGCGCGAAGTCCTCTGTAGGCAGCTGCAGCAATAGCAGAAGTTTCGGCAGGTCCTTGTCACCGCTGTCGTCAATGGAAAATGTGATGTCTCCGCCGGTGTTTGGGACGCCGATAAAGTTAGTGGATGAAGATGTGCTGGTTATGGATGGAATTTTGGTTGAGTCCATGTCTGGAGGTAGGGTTTCCAGGACTCTCTCGTCGTATTCTAGCGGTTCACCTTCCAATTTTTCTTCTTGTGCTGGAATTTGCGCCTATAATATGGAGCTTTGCCGGTCTAGTGAGGATTTTGGACATTGCCGCTTTGGCTCCAACTTCCAGGTCTTCGTCTCTCTATGATCAATTTAGCACCGTTAGATTTTTTGATTTGACATACGATATGATGCACGCTAATCATACGGCCAAATGTTGTCAATGTAAATCAAAACTAGCAAGACTGAATTTTGTATAATTAGTGAAGTATTGATTAAGCTGATTAAGGAAAATCAATACTAGAACTGATTTTCTCTAATTAAGGAAAGTCAATCTCCCGTTTGATTTACAATGAACCTAGATCAATTAATTTTCCTAAACCGATTAGGCTTTATTTCTTAGGCGGTGCCAAATAAAGCTATATGTTCTTACTATGTGCCGGATTCTCGATTATGTGCCTTAATAGAAGAAATCAGTGAAATTGAGGTAAGTAGCCATTGAAATCAGTAGAAAATAGTCTGATGCTGTTGCAGTTGGTTTGTTTGTCTCTTTATCGAATCTCCAAGTAACAGAGTTCGATAAAGATCTAAAAACTGCCACTCTTGAGTAGATTTATATGGTGAATAATACCACTTATGCCTAATTTTGCAGTTTGCGCAATCTAAAGAAGGGATTCGTCCGACTTGTTTCCCCATGAAGAACAAAGCTAAAGTAAAATTCTAATTTTTTGCTGAAATCAAAGATTTGAAGATGATATTTGCTTATCTGTTTTTGTTTATGTAGACCCATTCTTTCAAGTCAAATGTCCCTGGATCACTTCCCTACGACCAGCGTTTTCTTCGTGCTCCGGTCATGACAGAAGTGGCAGTTGCAGCAAGCCAAACGACCTCTGCTTCCAGACCTGAATACAAGAACAGGAGACCCGTAATCACTGTGAATTCTGAATATTCAGGCAAGAACACCAGCTCAATCGCTATGGCTTTGCATTTTTGTGGAACTCCTGCTGTTACCAAATCCGAACTCTCCGACAAAAGCCACATCGCCAACATGAAATCTCAAGACTGGTCCCCCTTGGATGATGGAATTAAGATTGCTTTGCCAGCTGATATTGACAAATGCTCGAGAGCCGGTAAAGATGTTGATGCCTATATTCATAGTGTTCTTCATGGTCCAAGAACAAGGAAAAGGTTGCCTGTATTTGCTGAATTTTGCCAACAGTAGTTATTGCTCGCAAGAATTTCCTCCCAGACACAAACCATATACTCGGAATACTCTGGACCTTAATCTTTTAGGTTTTAGATCTTTCTTTTTTCTCTTTCAATTCATCATAACAAGATAAGAATAAACTTTTTGGAGATCATAGTTGCATAAAACCTTACATTCCGCATTGCAAATATTAAGATTACCATTGTACCAAACACAAAATATACATAGATTGTGAAGATAGAGGCAACTGGCAAAGCCATGAATTGATACTTTGTGTTTTGTTGGACAATAAAATACTTTCCTAGGTACTTACCATCTCTCTTGTCTTATTCATTTGTGTCTATCAGTGTGCATATATATACTTCTCTTTTTCGTTAGGAGATAGTCTGGCTCGGTTGTCTTTCCTTTATGTTTACAATTCTTGACTCTCGAAGAAAAACATTCACATTGGGGGAATTTGTCTTGCCTTCGTGGGGGAAAAGAAGCTGAACTTTCCAATTGACAGTCAAGTATTCATTCCGTGGTGAGGAATGTGACAGGAACATGTTCTCTACATACACATATAGTAGAAAAGGAAGGGCTGGACGACACTAGAACCTAAGGCAAAGTTTGTAAGTTTGACGCTTGACGAATTCTTTCGATTGTGAATGCAACTTACGTGAGTGATTTTATTTATATTTCTATCATGAATTGATACTTTGTGTGTTTCAAAATGCAGGAGTATTCGTTTCAGGACAGAACTCAAGAATTGTTGGCCGAGTCAACATCAAGTTATACTCCATTTACTGCATAGCAGATTTGCAACTAAGGCTTTAGCTACAGGCATGTTTATTTTGAAAGAACATAGAGGTACTTTCTAGCCTGGTTTATCTTTTATATTTGACCCTACATTGGCTGCAATTTACATCCATAATTTATTGAATGATAAGCGGATCGAAATCTGAGTTCTTGACAAACATTGAATGCATATTCTTCTGTTTGAAGACTCACAATTCCTTTTAGAATAGCAAAAATTGAAGGTTGTTACTTGTTAGTTTAAGTAATAACTTTCAGGTGGCTGGTGTATGCATTAAATTTTTGTTTGCCGGTAGGTAATATGTTTTTTGCGCTGAAATTTTTCTGCATTTACGATAAAGAGGGACTATTAATTCTGTTATGGTGAGAAGACTTCTTAATATGAATATTATGGAAATGATTCAATGAGTACAAATTTTTGGATTGTTGAATCATGTGGAAGTTTTGATGTAAAAGCTTGTATACACTATAAACTTAATATTTAATAGTACGTTCTCTTCTCTAACTGCTTGTTTTATTGTTTCATATTCTGAGATGGTGGACCAGTTAAAATTGGAAATTAAAATTTCCTTTATAGGACTAATGTGCAGATAAAAGCTGTGATAACTGAGAGGCTTAGTAATGGACTAATGTTAATAAATGGGTGCAGTCTGACAACAAAGTCACATGAGTAGCGGCACCTATGAATTGCCAGGAAAAGGACTCTAATATCCAAATGACTTTAATTACTCATCACTTTTCTATATATATAAAAAATAAAATAAAACTAGGTGTAGTATAAGGAAATATTGCTATATTCTAGCCATCACTCCCTCGTAAAATTTATTCTGAGCATCTTTGATCATGAAATTTTGGAAGCCATCGTAAAAAAGGGCAAAGAATTGAAGGGGTGCCCTTGGTCTCCAGATTCGGTCCAGAGGGTGGTCAAATAAAAATTTTGATGAAAATATCTTTGGAGGGATTAAAATTTCATAAAAAGTGAAAATCTCAACCGATGACCACGGTTTTTTTGAAGGAGATCCTAGAATATAATTACGGAATTATTGGAGTAGTCTCCCTATTGAGGCTTATTGTATTATATTTCCTAGATAGTTTCTTATTTGTCTGTAAATTTCCATGTCTATGCCAATTACTTTAAAGTAATATGTGCTTGTTTTATGCGTGTCATGCACGCCAAAGTCTGCTTCTCATGATGCAAATTTATGTTGAAGGCAGCTTGCATACATCATATATTTGTGGTCTTTTTTTTTTTTCTGTCTTTTAAATGCTTGTGATGATTGAAATTTACTTTGATTTCCAATGATAAAATAGCAAAGAACCAAATGCATGCAATAACTATCCATTTGAGTTACATAATGACAAACAAGTACTCTTCTCCCGGCTAGTTTTATACTATCCAGAGTTGCTCAATTGGGTATCCAGATGTTGATGATGTTAATTTTATATGATAATAAAGCTGAGTCTATGGACTTCAGTGTCTGGTTTTATCATTATACTTCTCACTACTTCCCGTTGCCACTTACATGTCGAAACGGAGCTGCTTATGCTTACTATCATATCAAAACCTTTTTCCCTATTCACTTCTAACTTTTTGCTTTGTTTTTTTAATATCCATCATTATTCTCAATTAAATGTATCACTTTGGGCCTAAAGAAAACCCTCTTGTATATGAATTTCCTTTCTGATTCTTATATATTTGATGATAAATATATATTTCATCTCATCAACAGTAAATTTGTCGGTATATGTGTGACGTCCCATTGATTATTATTTCTTTTCCACTTCCAAATTTCATTTTGAATACATGCAATATTCTGTTGTTGTTTGCTAACAAAATGTACGCTGTGAAACGAAGTTAAATAGTTTTTAGGTAGAGAACAAGCTTCTCTTATCTGAAGTGTTTTTATTCACATATGCAAGCATATTCTTCTAAAAATTCTTAGTTTATACATTATTTTTAGTAGTAGTATTTTTGCTATGTTCCTCTGATAGTCCTTTTTTGTCCCTTCCTTCTCTTATCAGGGATGTTGTCTGGAATTTGTTCACAGTTCTGGGTTAGTAACGAACTGTATTTGCTCAAGGTTGGTACCACTTTTTGAGACGCTGAACTAGATAAATGTGGTTGGATCAGCTCTGACAATACCACAGTGGAAGTACTTGGTAGGAGAAAATAAAACCATTTTAAGGTAAGGTAGAGAATATAGTTTTAGGATTTTTAAATGATTTCACCATTTTAGATGAATTAGACAAATTTTTAAGTGATAATAAGTGTTAGCTGAGAAGAAATGAATCTGTGTTGACTGATTTTAGCATTTTAACTACCATTGTTATCTTTTTTTGTTGATCCTTAAAAATTAAAATGCTTCCTAAAATATTTTTACTGTTTCAGTTTTTTTTATTATCTAGTTGACTTGTAAATCTTGATCTTAGGTTTGAGCTCTTGGTATATCATTTTACTTCCAATCTTTTCAAGCTTCGTTTTCATTTCCTTTTTTTTTTTATTTTTTTTTTATTTTTTATTCATCCAAATCAGCGATAATTTTAATGTCTATATAATTTTAATTTATCATCTTGAAGTCATTGAACTTGGATTTTTCTTCGAATGGAAAATCACCTACTTGATCCGGTGATCGGAATTACTAGTATAATGCTAAAAATAAAATAGTTTATTAAAAAAAAGTCTTATTTTCTTTTAATAAATTTATATGCAATCTATTCTTTAATTTAGTTAGCAATTTGTTTTTAACTTTGCTGTTGTCTGGTGTAATCTTTTTGTCTCTCTTCTACATTCATCTACATCATGCTTTTCTTTATTGAATATTTTATTTTTGATGTCATAATGCATTCTGATTATATCGAATTTCGGACAGGAAGCTATAGAAACCCAGTGCATCCAGAAGAAAAATCAAATTCCAATAGTTGGAAACTGTCAGATTAAAAGTATGTATCTTAATAAAAAAAGTGCAAAGTTTTGATGATTTATATGATTTACGCTTCTTTTCTTCCCTCAAGAATGTTGTCCCGCGTAGCATTCCTAACTGAGGTTTTTAACCCTTATTATGCATAACTAGCATAGCATAGCATAGCATGAGTATACTACGAATCTTACAACTAGCGTTATACTCATGCTATGCTATGCTATGCATGGTTATAATATATAATTTTTTTATTAATTTTAAATTTTTTCAATTATAATATTATTATAATATATTGTGTAATTTTATTTAAATTTATTGCTCTATTTGTCTAGAATATGTATTTTTTCCCCTTTTTTTTTCCACCTTAAAGTATATTTAAAACAAGCATCAGATGAATTCTTAGTATAAAACTCTAATTGTGATAAGTTTTCTTTCAATTGCATTTGTTTCAAAGCTATATTTGAAATTTTTTTGTATATTCAAGTCATAGTTAAATTCAACTGGTCTTTTCTGAAAATGCAAATAAATTCAACTAATCTAAATTATATCATAAATGTTTTCATTTTGCAACTACTTGGTGAATTGCAATTTAAAAATTTAACATAAAATAAAATGCGTTATATAAAACTCTCATTGTGAGAAACATATTTTAGCTATAGTTTTATAAAAACTATATTTAAAATGTTTTTATGTATATATTATATCATTCATGTGGTTTATTGTGTAAAAATTTATTTAAATTAATTTTAAATGACTTAAATTGAAATCAAAATATTTAGTCCTAAGTTTAATCAAATTTTTACTATTAGTTTTTATTATTAATAATTTCAAATGATGATAAATATATTGCCAATAAATAGTCATTTATTATATATTAATTGTGATAATTATTTATGTAAATTAATTACAACAAATAGAAAATTAAAGATGCATTCCTATTTGGTTTATGGTTATATATTTATACAATGCATAGATAATTTAATAAATATTGAATTTAAATTTTTATATCTCAATTTTTATTATATTGATTTGTAGATAAATAAATTTAGAATTTACCGTGTTTAAATTTAATTTAATAGATATAGTTAAAAATTTTATTAATTGTAATTGTGATAATAAATCATTTTTGAAAAATATATAAAATAATAATAACAATGGTAAAAAATAAAAAATTCTATTTAATTTTATAAATTTATATGGTCAAATAAAAAATGATGATTTTGAAATGACTATTTTTGTACTAATTATTTATTTAATCTTTTATTAAGTTAAATGATTATTATTTCTTACTATATTATTGATTATTATGTCTTAACATTTATGTTTTTCATTTATTAATAAATTAATTTCAATAAATAAGAAATTAAAATAAAATAATTAATATACCATAATTATAAAATTTTAAAATATTTTGTAATCCTTGAAATTTTATATGGCGTAACTTAACTATTTAAATCCTACATGATACTACTAAATCTTTTGCATCTTGCATGGACTCCCTAGTATAACAATTAATGTAATACCATGGTTACAAATTTATAAAACATTTTAGGATCTTATGTAGTATAATTTTATATATATTTATTTATTTATTTATACATAATGGCCACTATTCCAACCATAGCCGATGGATTCACCAACCAAAAGAGGTCCACCACCACCACCACTATTCAAACCGCAGCAGGAAGGATGAAAAGTGCGAGTAAAATGTTAGAATAAATATTTTTGGGCCATTGGGACGGTTTAAACTAAACCTTGATTTAGTTATCCTTTGTACTTTGAATGGTTTTTGTGGACCGAAGAAAAGAGAAAGTTGAGGAAGATTAGGAGAGAATCGAGAAGCGTAGAAAGAGAGAGAGAGAGAGGAGAGAATAACGAGGATAAGAGATTAAGGGTATTTTAGTAAAAAAAAAAACTTAATATTCTCATTCTCCTTTGACTGCACTTTTAGTCCTTTTGACTCGTAGCTAAACATATAAAAATGCCCAAAGGATTAAAGTGTCCGACCGAATAAAAATTTAGAAATGTAATAATATCTTTTATAAAAAGCAAGTCATCACTAATATATAGAAACGTACTAATAATTTTTTCTTTATATTATAATATTTAAAAATTTTATTTTTTATGAGTCTACTTTTCCTCCCATTAAACAATATCTCTGCATATTGTAATGTTAGGAGGTGCCCAGGCACCAAACTATTCTAAATTGGAATTTGAGAACGCCAAGTGTTGTGAGGAGGGTGAAGTGTAACATCCACCGAGACAGGGTGCTAGCTTCCTATGTTAGTTTACGTTAGACAGACGAATTCTACATCAATTAAGTTTAAAGTGAAAGTGATTTACATAAAAATTTGCAAGCTTTAGACCAGTAAGATGCCGTTTAAAAGCCATGGAGACTTAGAGTAAGATACTCAGCCTAAGGTTGAGAATATTTTGTACCGTCTAAGGGTGATACAAGTTTGCCATCTTGCCTACCTGTAAAGACACATTTTGGGTTTAGAGGTGAAGCTCTAGAGCTCTGGCGTAGGAAGAAATCATACGGGTTAAGTCCAAAATAGAAAATATCTTGTTATATCTGTAATGTTTGTTATAGTAAGGAATAGAAATACGCTTGTAAAAAAGGGTAATTGCCTCTACATTGAGAGGGCATTTTCGACTTCTCATAGAAAATTACCGGCAAAAATGTAAAATTTGGACAGAATGATAATTTATATATAGGTATATAACAGTGCATTTCTTTAAAAAACACGAATAGATTTGTAATTTATGGTAAATTATAAGAATAATTTTTTTTCTTTTTCACGGTTATTCTCATTGCAAAAATTTCTTTTATAATAAGAAAGAAATATTATTATGATTATCGCACTTGACACAATTAAAAAAAATAAAATTATAATTGTAACTATACAATAGAGTTTATTTCTCTTCATATTTTTTTTTATAAAAAAAAGTATGGTTTACTTTTTTCTTTAATATTATAATATTTTTTAAAATTTAAAATTTATATTTTCAACAAAAATGAATTGCATACAGAAAATACATTTTTTTAAAATTTAATTTAAAATTAAAATTATGGAATGTGTCAATAAATTTAGTGATATAATTAATTATATTTATTAATTTCCGCTGTATATATATATTTTTTGTTCAACACTGTTATTTGCCCCTCCTCACTAAAACCACTAGCTCTGCCCCTAGCATATGGTGTCAGCTCCATCCAATATAAAGACTCGGAAAAAACTGCAATGAAGATCCCCTAATCAAGTTGGCTAAAATGGTACATATTTTGATGCAAGCATAATTATATATATATATTTTTTTTGAAACTAATAGCATAATTATTACTAAAACTAATGTTTTATTAATAATATGGATCAATGTTCGTATGAGTTGCTTCATTGTCTTTCAGTCTATTGTAATTTCAACCAAACTATTAGTGATGTCCCATTTAAGTAGGCACTGTCCATTTTGAAATTTTATTTACTTTTATTAATTTGTTGACACTGTCATTGATTTTTACTGATTTTGTTAGTTAAAATTGATGGTAGTAGCTCACCAACCTTTTGACTAAACTAACTTCTTTTGTTATATATTCGTGAGTGTGTGTAGTAAGAGAAAATGTGCAAAAACACTAGAAGCACAAAAACAAAAAAAAAAGAGTTTAGCTTTAGAAAATGTTTTCCTAATATGAGGGAGGAATAAAATAGTGAGAAAATTATTTTTGGATATTCTGGAAAACATTGTGAGTGTCACTATTTTATCCAATTTGTATTAATTTCTTTATAAGCCTACTATTTTTAATAGTGTAAAAAATATTTGGAATTTGTCCTATGGATGTAGCTTAATACAGTTAAGAGTAGTAAATTTTGATGTGTCATATTTTTTATTTCTATTGCCGTAATTATTTTCTTAATCTTATTGCAGAACTTATTCAAGTGGCATTAGAGCCTGTTTCTGCAAGTTTAAGTATTGTAGTCAAAATTTTTTTAAAGTATGCACTGTGATTGCGACCTAGATTGACCTTCTACATCGAAAAAGAATTTTTCTTGAATTAGTACTTGATTTAAAATCCAGTCAGTCATAAATTGATACCGGATTCATGGATATATTTCAAAAATAAATATACCACGATAAAGATAAAATTACAATGAATCTTTTGGTGTAATCCGTTTGGAAAACAGTTACAGAAATAACAAAATGATGAATAATAAAATAGTAACTCAAATTTTACAAAAAATAGTAACTATTGGAGTTACTGTTACATAACCCGTCATTATTAAACCCAATACTGTTCACAAATTCACTATTATTATTCACGTATACTGTTACTATCATTCACTTAAATGAACAATATGATGCACCAACCACTGTTACTATACTATACTGGTACTATTAGTATGTATAGGTTACTATTTATCATATTCCATAAAGAAGTTATGGAGGTTAAAATGAGCTATATGATCTGTCTAAATGGCAGAAATTACCATATATAAAGAAATAAAATGAGAGATTTCCTTATGGTAAAAAAAAATGCATCAGCCATTGCTTGGTGCAAATAAACTAAAAGACAAGATTGAAGAAGAATGGATTTTCGAGCATAAGCAGGTTTGGCTTTATTGGACAGTTTGTCGATGATAATGTGTACAATCATATTTGTGATGAGACTCACGCTGTACAGTATGGAACAAACTTAAGGAGCTATATGCCTCAAAATCCAATAATAATAAATTATTCTACTTGAAAAAGTTCATAAATTTTATATACCGGGGGTGTACTTCTGTAGCAGATCATTTAAGTGAAATATAGGCAATTATCCATCAACTACAAAGTATAGGTATAAAGTTTGATGATAAAATCATCGCCCTTGTGGTGCTTGCCTCTTTGTGAGAATCACGAGAGACTTTGAAGATATCCGTAACAAACTCTACACCACACGATGGAGTTAGACATGCTTAAGAAATTTGTTAAAATGTCATTCTGAATGAAGAGATGAGACGTAAAGCACAAAATTCCTCTTCATCTCAGTTAGACATTCTTAAGAAGATTCATAGAGATGAAAATGGATCAGACATGCTGATGAAAATTTTTTCAAAGGAAAAATTTGAATACTGTCGTTTAGCTGTAGGGATGAAAAAAAATATGGCGAATCTATGCACTTGAATGCAAGGGGGAGATTTGTTGGTGGTGTCCCATTTAAGTGGGCATTGTCCATTTTGAAATTTTCTTTGTTTTTGTTGATTTGTTGGCACTATCCTTGATATTTACTAGTTTTGCTAGTCAAAATTTGTGGTGGTAGCTCACCAACCTTTTGACTAAGCCAATTTCTTTTGCTATATATACATGAGTATGCATAGTAAGAGAAGATGTGCAAAAACACCAAAAACATAAAAACAAAGAGAGAGAGTTTAACTTTAGAAAATATTTTTTTAAAACGAGAGAGTGACAAAATAGTGAGAAAATTATTTTTAGATATTTTAGAAAAGACAGTAAATGCCACTATTTTATCCCATTTATATCAATGTTTTTATAAGTCTACTATTTTTAACAAGTGAAAGAAATATTCGAAATTTGTCCCGTGAATGTAGTCCTAAAATATTTAATGGTGAATCACGTAAATTTCTGTGTATCATATTCTTTTATTTCTACTGTTATAATTATTCTTTTAATTTTATTGCGGGGTTTATCACGGACTACCCCTTACGGTCAAATACGAATCCATAAAGCCCAAAAATAGTAGGATGTATGTTTTGGGTATTTTCAATTATTCCACAAATATCTTATCAACAGGATATTCATTTATCTAAAATTTAATATTATTAATACAGATAATTGTTTGGTTGGATTTAAGAAAACATAGTGTCGACCAAAAAATGTTGAGTCTGTATTGAGAGGTTGAAATATTCTTTTTTTTCTTATACACATATAGATTTGGAAATTTCGGAAAGAAAGAAAGAGAGAAAGGCAGGCAACAAGTGATGGGTGAGAGTAAACAGAGAACCTTATTCTTTTGTTTATTTTACGTTTGAAAGGGCAGAAGTTGGCGGTCTTTGACTTTGATGACTTTTATTTTATTTTTTTTTTACTTTGATCAGATTATAACTATGGAAATCTGATTTTGTTAGATCCTAATAATTGCAATTACCATCAAATTTAAAGAATTTAAACATTTATTTAGTTGAAAAATCAATAAATTTTAATATCTGCAATAGCAAGTTTTATGTATAATCTATATGGATGATTATTTTCTAATACTTGAGACTTTTATATTGTTAATGAATTATATTTCAGAAAAAAAACCTTCTTTCTTTTTAGCAAATTTTATTTCATTTCTCTTTGACTAAGGAATTCCATTTATATTAAAAATGCATTTGATTGATGGACTAATAAAATTTGAGTGATGAGATTTAAAAAGTTTTCAGCTATCCGATGAGTTAATGAGAGAGTTATCTTTATTATAAAATTAATTGTTGGATATTTATATAACTTTTAAATAAATATTATTATTAAAATATGCTATTATTTTTTAAAAAATTTTATTTGTCAATAAGAATAATTGAAGATATTTTAAATAAAGTTTCGAAAATAATAATGCTGGAGTATTTATTTATTTGAGCATTTCAAAAATTAAAATTTCAAAATATGTTTTTATGCCTTTCATCTCATATTTATTTTATTTGGATAGATTGTGAATTTAAATTTGAAATAAATTATGATTTGAATTTGAGTAGTAGTAAAAATAAAATCTACAGATTGTATCTCAATTAACAACACAGACTGAGCATGTGGAAAGAATTTTCGTGTAAATTTGCACTAAATGTATCTATAGAGGGATGCGAGATACAAAGAGCTTTAACTATGACTAAACTCTGAGCTTGATAGAGTTTGAACAATATTAATCTCATATGATTAACTTATATATCATATTTGATGAATACAATTTTTGAATGATATTTTTTATGATGTCTGCTTTCCTTATTACATCAATTTTTATAATACAATTTTATTTGTAACTTGTAAAAACATAATTTGATCATAAAAGTTAAAATATTTTGAACTCTTAAATGATTTTCAGTGGATCTTTGACTAAATTTTTATTTAAGCGTTATAAATTTTGAATGTTTTTTGGTATCTTCATTTAGTGTATTTTCATTTGGATTCAATGTACTGTTTGGTTTTCTAACATCCTTATCCGAAATGAATAAATTATTAATCTATGAATATCTGTCCACGGTTTAAGTTCACGTCATTGTTTGGAAGAGCCACTTGTTGCTTTCTTAACTTTGATTGGATGAAGTTGCCAATTTTTTCACGCCAAGAGAATCATAAAGCTGAAGTGTTTCGTGCAAGTAAAGTTCCCCTTTTCAAATTATTAGAATTCTGCATGCATCACTACATTTTCATTAGTATTTTGTTTTATATTTTCCACATAAAAAAAATTAATTTTACCATTTCCAACTAAATTGATTGTCTTCGAATTAAAATAAGAATTTGATCAACACATAAAGTTGGATTTTAATGATAAGCGGCTGAGACCTCTGAAGATTAGATCAGTATCTGATTTTAACTCTAATACTCTTATGCTGAAATGGACTACTTCGATGGTGGAAGGAGCCATGGTGTAGGAGAGTAACTAGTGGTCAAAGTTATTTAGGTGCTAGAGTCCGTGTCCTGGTCCTTCATAGGTGCCCCTATGCCTATGAAAGATGCCGTTGGTTGCCTATTTGTAATCTGTGTTGCCCCGATGTAATATTTGAGATATAAATAAGAATGATCATTTTACCCCTGTGTGCAATGTCGTGCTATATGTTGCTATTCGTGCTTCAATGATGCTTGGATTGTTATTATATTCAAATATATATGAATTCCTATCGATATTATGTTGTCCTGACGCCTCTTCTTGGCTTGCAGATAACTAGGTAATATCATTGGCTGACTTGTTTGAGGGAGTTCTAAGCAAGCGCACGGCCCGATCTTGGTGCGTAATACGGGACCGTGACACATGGACAGTTAAGTAGAAGTGTGTCTACTGAAATACCTCGTGATTTACAAAAAAATAAAAAATAAAAAATCAAGAGTATCGTCAGCATATATCCTCGTTTTTGTTTAGTCAAATTTTGAAAAGAAATGGAAAAAGGAAAACAGTGATGGAGACAAGAAACTTCCTAGCAATGAGCAATGAGACGACAATTACAGAAACAGAGATTAGATATGGTAGCACGAGATATATACACAAGACTATGATGTTATTTTCCTCTATTCTAATCCTTGGACACGACAAGACCAGAGAGTGTCAAAAGCTTGTCGTGTGCTATGCACTGTAAAGTGATCAGATGCTTGAAGAAAGGCATTTAGCTCATTTTAATTATAGAGAGCAGTGCTCTTTAATTATTTTTCACTATGTATTTACATTAGGAAAATAAAAAGAATAAAATAAAATATTCTGAAAAAAAGTCTTTAAAGTAAATAGAATGGAGGTATTATTAATTTACAATTTTATTTTTTATACGTATATAAATATTATTTTAATAAAACTAATAAATTTAACCTCTCTATAATAAAATAACATAAGAAACATCAAATTGAAACTTTGAATTCCAAAAATCAACTTTCATACTGATTCATTGAATCATAATTTGAAAAAAAAGATTCACCATTGAATTGATTATGATAATTTAACGGAAAGCAAATAAATATAAGATTCACCGTCGATTTTAATTTTTAAATATGAATAATTATAACTAAACTTTAAATATATGATTTCGGTTATAATTTAAAATGTTGAACAATTGAATATGGTTTGATTTCAATTTATTCCGGTTTGGAATCTAATTGTAGTCTAGCCTACAATTAGGTGAATTCCAGAAAACAATGTAATTTTCCCCAAGGCTCCACAACTTACTTTCTAACTCTGGTCGTAGTTTAGTTATTTATGGGTCCCAATGGATTTTTTTTTTTTTTTCATGAAAGTTCAGTTTCATTTATATTTGACACCGACTTTCTAAAAAAAGAAAAGTAGCTTTTCCGCTTAATTTTTCACCCATATTTATTTTCATTCAATAAAATTATTCTATCCAAATAGTGTATTAATTTTGATTTTTCCACGCCAAACCTTAATTTTTTTTTTTCAATAACTAATATTACATATGTTCCATAATAGGTTTAATTTTCAATTTTACTGTGAACATTTTAAATAGTTGTAATTTCACTTTAAATTAATGTTCGTACTTTGAATTTATCAATTTAATTGCAATTACATCCTAATTTGAATTAATATCCAATTCATTATTTTTTATCTTAATATTGATTTAATTTAAAACCAAATATCCAATCTTGACTTATTATTTATTGTTTACATGCTTGAGTTTGAAATCCATTTTTTATATTATTTTAATCAAAATTTCAACCTTAGTTTATTTTTAAAATATAATTGCAATAAAATGATAAGTTCAGAATATTGCAATGTACTTTTAGGGTGCCAATGCACCTTAAAAATAAACCGATGTAATTATAACTAAGTTTATAAGTTCAAAGTGTCCAGGATACAAAGATCGATTTAGAGTGAAATTGCAATTATTCGAAAAGTTTAGAGTGAAATTGAAAGTTAAGCCTTCCATAATATTTGTTATATTTAAAAAAATTGTCTATTTTAAAATATTTATTACATTTGTAGTTTCAACGAATAATAATTTATTTTTTGCGAATTATGATAAATAATTATTATTTAATTTAATAATTTTTTTAGAGAATTAATATCAAATTTAGGATAATATAATTAATTTACTGAATGATTTATTATAATTTAGATAAATTTAATAGTTTTTTAAGGTCTGTAAAATTACAAATATCAAAATAGTAATACAAATTATTCAAAAGATGCTTCATTATATAAATGACATTCTAAATTGGTATTAAGGTTGAAACTGTTTTCCTAAATGAAAAAATCAAATACAGTTGAAGAAAACAATTAATCATATTATTTAGCTTTTTGAAGTATTTACAATAAAAAAATTATGAAATTTATGTGTAGACCTATCTCTGATTAAAATACTAGTAATATTTTTTTTTTCAAAATAAAAGTTATAGTAGAAAAAAAGAACATAAATTCTGTAAAGTTGTTTAGATTAATAAAAATGTAAAATTCATGAAATGTGAACTTCATAAATTGTAATTTCACATTCTGTAGTGTGTCTCAAATAGTAAAATTAAAATCATGATAAAATTTATCAGTCCCATTAATTATAATTCATTATTTATTAAACCAAGTAGAAGAATATAATAAATTTATAAAATATTTAAATTTCATAATTAAAATGTATCCAAAATATTTTTCATTATTGTGATAATAATTTTAAAATTTTTTTGGATTATTGATAGTGACAAAAGGACATAATTTACTTACGGTCGCCGACTTCACTGGACGAATCAGGAGAAGGAAAAGGCAACAACGGCCCCTGTTTTTGCTTTTGAGGTCAGCTCTTGTCATTAATTTAGAAGAATGCTACTGTGCGCTACTGTCCCCTCGTCCCACGTGCGCATTTTAGCACGACAAACCATTCCTTGGTCGCCGAACTCTGTCTCAGGTCACACCGCGTCAATGGCTCGTCCATTTTACTTTTTAAAAACTTCGCTTCTCTCCCATTTTAGATTTCTTTCTTCTTTCTCTAATCCCTCAAATTCCTCATTTTCAGCCCAGTTAAATAAATAAATTGTACATGTGCAGAACCAAAATGGCTGTCAATGCGTCAAACCCAGACCCAGTCCGACCCGCCAGAACTCGACCCAGTCAGTCTTCCCGTACTCCATCAACGTCGAGATTACCAACTTTCCCTACCAGCTCCACCACCTCCTCCTCCTCCGCCGCCGCTTTAGGTCCCTCAACGTCCAATACGTCGAGTGCGTATTACACATCTACTTCACCGTCAGCGTACAGTCGAACCTCCCTCTCTAGTCTCCGTGAATCTATTTCTAAGAGCCCTAACATCTATGACATATCTGAAATTCGGGCCGCCACCAATAACTTCCTCGCCAAACGCTACTCCACTTCCTCCACTGCTTGCTGGCGCTGCACTCTTCGGAACACAGAGACAGTCGTCTTCCAGCGCAAGTTTCGCCGGAGAATGGAAATGCCACAACTTAGAGAACGCCTTGCAGTTATTTGCCGGAGCAACCATACAAGCGTAATCAAGTTATTAGGCGTTTCGATATCAGGAGACCATATTTACCTCGTCTATGAGTTCATCACCGGCGCTAATCTCGCCGACTGTTTAAGAAACGCTAGGAATCCGAATTTCACGGTCCTCTCCTCTTGGAATTCGCGAATGCAGGTCGCCGCTGATCTAGCTGACGGACTTGATTATATCCATCACAAGACAGGCTTAAACTTAACCCTAGTACATAATCATATCAAAAGCAGTGGAATTATCATTACAGAGCCACATTTCAATGCCAAAATCTGTCATTTTGGTACTGCACAATTGTGCGGAGAAGCTTATGCGACTGAGAATCGAGAAAAGAAGAACATAAACGAAATTGAAGAAGAAGAAGAAGAAGATAGATCGAAGGAGTTAAAGAGATCTAACAGTGGAGTTATGCAATTCGAAGGAGTGAGAGGCTACATGTCGCCGGAATTTCAAGCTAGTGGAATCGCGACGCAAGAATCCGATGTATACGCTTTCGGTGTAGTGATATTAGAGTTATTATCTGGTGAGGAGCCACTGAAATACAAGTTCGATAAGAGTAGAGGTGATTTTATACGAACGTCATTGATAGATAGAGCAGCGGCGGTGATCGACGGGAGCGGTGAAGGAAGAGAAGGGAGAATAAGGAGGTGGATTGATGGGAGGCTGAAGGATTCTTTTCCAGTTGACGTGGCGGACAAACTGACACGCCTGGCATTACAATGCGTGCACGTGGATCCAGCTAAACGGCCGGATATGGGACGCGTGGCAGGGAAGATTTCTAAATTGTATTTGGCTTCAAAAACTTGGTCTGAAAGCATAAAACCTGTATCTGACCAGATTTCGGTGTCATTGGCACCTAGATGAATTAGGTGACTTTTAATTTTTTATTATTTATTTTTTAAAAATTTTAATTAAGATATTTATGATTGTGACACAAGTGAATATTTTAATTAAAGAATATTAAACTTAATACGGTAATGAGGATCATTAGAGGCTAAACCCGGATTAAAAAGATTAATGTAATGAGAAGCATAAGAAGACAGGAGCGTAATAAATTGACTCATCTAAAAATTAGTTGTCTCTTTGTACAGATTAAAAAATGGATTAAGGATGGATAAGTGTCATAATATTCTATATTTGTTGTTTTTTAATTTTGCATGATTAAGATATGCATTTGATACCATGCCTGTTTAAAAAAAAAAAAGAGAACAATATATTAGAAAATAAATGATTCCTCTCGTACGATTATATTATAATAGAGCCGGATGGCATTTGACGGTTGAGATGCAAATTATTTATAATCAATTTGAATTTCTGTTATAAATTTAATTATTAATTTATTTAAAAATTAAAATATACATATAAAAAAAAGTGCTGATGCAGCGTTCAACTCTTAAAATTATTATTTCTAATTAAAAAATTAAAATTCAATAATGATGATTATATATATGTGTGAATTTTAATTACTATGTTATTGAAAATTTTATTAGCAAATAATTGTTAAAAAGAAACATTTATTTATAAAAATAATAAATGAAAATTCATGTCCCGTATAAATTACTTAATTACTATGTTAATTTAATAAATTAAATTACTGTTAGTATAATCTATCTATTCATTGGACTTTTTACTCACTAATAAGTAATAACACAACTCATTTATAGCCCTAATTGAGTCTAAGTCAATCGGGGCAAGCAACCTACAAATGTCAACTTCGAAAAGGTAACAGGACATCTCTTTAAAGGTCAAAATCATGCCGCAGGAGAGCAGTTGAAGACTACGAGGGCCCCATGATATGATGGTGGGTGGGACATAGGTATAACAATCAAAGGTCGAAATTAGAATTATAAGCGCGTAACAAATTAGTTTTTTTTTTTAAGATATATAATTAAAAAAACTCTGAAACAAAGCCAAATCAACCATGAAAAAAAATAATAAGAATAAGAATAAAATATAGATTGAAGTGTACTTAGCCCATAACTTTAGATCTTCCGCAAAATTATAATAAGTATGAAATCCACATAATAAAAGATTTTCTGTTTACCCAAAAGGTTGTGTCAAAGGAAGAGCTATAAGTAAGAACATTAACTATGGCATAGCATACCCAGAGGCTAATATTTCATGACAAGAAAAGAAAAGCCATTCTCTATACACATTCCTTTTTAACCTATGATGCATTTGAATTGAAGGGAGACCAAATCTATTTGAAGATGAAAAGGCATTCTTAGAATAGCCTTTTCTTCACCTTTTTTTTTTCACTCTTTCTTCTGACTGGCTCACCTTCTAATTAAAAGCTTTCTATATCTATCCTGCTTTCTACTTATACCAAATTTTCAGTGGTTTCTAGCTTTACTAGTTACTGAGTCACAACTGCAATTGTTAACAGTATAAAGGAATTTGGAATTAGCAGTAGTAGTTGGGAGTTGATGGGGCTAAACTAGTGGATGACACTTTGGACTTGCTTTTCCTTGGATATGAATAGATAACAGCCAGCTCTCTAACCTGACGCCAAACCGACTCTGGCAGTTGATGTGATGCATGTGTTTGCTCTTGCTCTACCTGCAAATATAATTATCATCTATAATTCGGTTTATAAGACAGGAACAGTTAAGCATGATCAAAAAGTTTGAACCAGTGAGATGTAATTGTGCTTATGAAGCCAATAAAGATATATAAAATCACTCGGAGACCAACTTTTCTCCTTTTCTGTGTCCCATTGCTGCTAGCCTTTAAAAGATTTCGCCATTTGTCCTGAAACAAAAGTATCACAAAGAGTATCAGAAAAAAAAAAAAAATGTAAAAAATGGAAGATAAACCATTCATGAACTACCTTGAGATTCACAGACGTGCGATGAGAAGATGATGAAAATAATGACTTCTTTATGTGAGTCCATTTTCCGACTCCAAACTTAGAAACACCCTCAATTAATTTCATCACCTCACAAGTTGTCCACCTCTGGTGACACTGTCTTTTCTTTCCAGCCCCCCCTCTCCTTTTCACACATTCACTTTTTGAAATGTCATCTTGTGAGTCAGCTGAAAAAGTTTCCTTATCAAAATCTTCATTGGAAACTGAAACCTCCTCATCGTTGCAATTGTCAAAATGATCAACCTAAACAGAAGCCATAAACTTTCGATCATAATATTATCATAAACAATTGAAACCAAATCACTACTGCATAAATGCACAGAAGAAATATGTTATGAGCCAGCATAATGGATCGTGTCACTGGGCAATGTACTATGTAATCTTCCTCAAGCAAGGGATTTGAGCCCTTGTTTTTATTATGTGATCTGCCTATTTTTTGTATGGGAGAGATTCAGCTTATCAAGAGGGAGCTGTCACCTTTGGACCTCCTTAGAAAGAGCTCCAATCTCATTTTCCTGAAAAGATGCTTGCTTAATTTATTAATAGCAATCATATAATAAACGAAATTATATAAAAATAGGAAGTTTAGTCTACTTAGAAAACTAACTAAAAGGGATTCTACATGAATCCTATTTAAGCTAATAATCTAACTAATTCTCGGAATCCTTTACTAATTAGGAATCCATATTTTATTAAATTCTATCTAAGTTAATAGTCTAATTATTTAATTTTAATAATTTCCATATTTGCGACATTCATAACATTACTCTCCCCTCAGAAAGATAAGCTTGTCCTCAAGCCGGTTTTGTCTTATGTTCTTGAGTTTGGTGCACTATTAAATTCCAATCAAAATAGCCTCTCACACTAGTGCCTTGGAACAAATAGATCATCACAATTGTAACATAATCCCCTACAAATACAGAAACTACCTTCAGGTAGCACTACATTTTGTTTGAGACAATGATTTTGTGAAACGGATATTTCTTCCTCGCCAAGACTAAAGATTGAATCAGCATATACATGAATGAAGAAAAAAAAATAATAATAATTGACAAGTACCATAATATAATTCAACCAGAAATTGGTACAATATTGAAATCTATCAAAACGTAAAATGAAAAAAGGAAACTTCTTATATTTTGTACTGGACCTTGTTGCTTTCAAGAAAATCAGACATTCTGAGAAGCACGGTTCTATATTTCTCATTGAATTCTAGAAAGAAATTTCACGCTTAAAACATGAGTACGCTAATAAAAAGCTTCTTGAGAATAGCAGTAAAATATAATCAACTAAAAAAGCAAGATATCCATTTAATATGACCCTCTTAAACTAATAATATGGTCCATAAGAGGGACAAACCCAACCATCCATAATGCAGAATGAATTGATTAATGAAAGAAAACATGTCATTGCCAACCAATTCGTGAACGTGAGAAATCAACAGTTCCAAATTAGTGATGCAAAGCATAGGCCTAAAATTAGCATTTGGGAATTCTGAAGAACGAAATGCCATTACTTTGGCCTAAGAAAGAAAAGCCAAATTGACAGACAAAATCAGCCTTCACTTCTGAACGTTCAAGCAGGTGCAAATTATGATATGAGATCAATTATATATTCAATACTCTCAAAACATTCTTCTACCTTTTTTTCCTCTCCTTCTTGTGCAAGATACAAATCCAGCGCATCTGGGTGAAGAAAAGACAAAAGTATCCAGTAATTTGGAAAAAAATAAACAGGTGGATAACAAAACAAACGGAGGAAACACGACATCTAAGAAACTATATATATATAAACTCAACTCTAATCCAGTTTTGGTACCTTGATTATGCAAATTACAAGACAAAAATGATACATCTTAAAAACATTGGCCAAGTACTTCATAAGTGAAACATGACCAGCCATGCAGAAATATGAGACTATCAATGAAAAAACACAAATGTTCACATATGCAACAAAATTTTATCCACAAGCTTCATATACTTTCCCAGAATCCATAAGCCAGCAGCTGATATTCTAGCCACACAAGAAGCAGTTGCTATACAAATTAAAGAATACATCCAAACATAGATATACAGGAAAATTCAAACGCAATATGAAGATGAAATCCATTTACTACTAAGAATTGGCTATTTCCATTTGTAGGGATGGAGTCCCACATGGAAGCAGAGATTCCTACATGGAAATAGTTGTTCCATTACACTTTTAGAAGTGTTGTTTTCCATTAAAGTCATTTTGACAATCACAAAAATTGTTCTAACTTATGCTAAAACCCCTTCTCTTCAAAGGTGACCTTTAAAAGCACAACGAATTTCAATATAAGTCAAACTGTATTGATACAAGCATCACATGTATAGTTTAATATTTGAACGCTCTGTTGTGAGAGGAATTGCATCTTGACTGTTAAAAAGGATTTGGAATGTTGTTCTTTTCCTCCAAATTCACATTCCTCAAGGTACAACAGGCGCTTGAACACCTAATGATCTTCCATAACATTATGCTGAGTATGATAGAGAATCTTAATAGTACATTAAGATTTTTGCCTATGAACTACAATGGCATTGAAATTTGGCATCCACCATCAATGGATGCGATGCTTAATTTGCATTAACAAACAATTTCATCAATACAAAAGAATTATGTCAATATCAACAGATGCACAGCTGCCAAAATACACATATACAATTTTAGAGAGAGAAGAAAATAAACATGCATATAACTATTAGTTAACAGGATAATTACCGCCATCAAACTTTATCTGATCATACTTGAATGCACATGAAAAACTTCCAATATTGAAACCTTTTAGTGAATTAAATGTTTCAAAATCAACAGTATCATCAAAACAGTCCATGCTACATTCAGGTAAGCAATGTTGCAATCTTGTAACTTCATCTTCAAAGGCAGACAAATAAGATAAATCTTGGTCAACCTACACAAAAAGATGAGAGACTGCATAAAAAAAAACAAGCTAGTGCCATCATTACCTCCTGGTTTTCAGAAGATGATAGAAGAAATAGAAAAAGATCTTTTTGACATGCACTGTATGAAGAAGAACAGCAACATAGCAAGTTCTATCAATTTGTTAGGGGTTCAAACTTTTTGTATTCAAAACATTGCTGACTTTTTCCAGTGCCTTGGGTCAATTTTCAAGATTTACATCACTTTATTATTATTGACAGTGAATGGTGTACTTTTAAATAATGCCAATATATTTACGAACTTGTCAACACTATTTCCGAAATGCATATTGTAATAGATTTTAAAATTAGAATTAGAAGCTTCAGAATAAAAAAAGAAGCAAAATAGAAAGCATTTTATTTAGGGATTACTGTCTTCCAAACAATGTTAATCCCGTCTTGACATAAGGCACCTTGTCAAGGGATCATAACCACCCAGAGCTCTTAAGCCCTCATCAATGAATTCCCAATTTCACTCACAGGAAATGTACCAGGGACAGGGTAACTATTTCTTTTCTCCTTGTAAATAATAATTGAAGAAACTATATTTCCATATCTGAATTTCACCCATAATTACAGGTCAGGGCTGTATTTTTTGAAAGTTATAATTCCATCGTTTATTTTGAATCTATCATAACAATTAAGTCCATGAATTGAAATTTCATATTAGTCACATAACCCAAAGTGCCTTTATAATAAATCCCATAATAGCACAGTTTATTTAAGTAAACTGAAAAAAAAAAAAAAAAAAAAAAGCCTAAAGCAATAAAATTCAAGGAACCTCTAATCATTAATATAACCTATAAGAATGTAAAAGTCACAATACAGAAACTACTTAAATCATGCTAACCACATGAGAGAAACATATTTTAAAAACACATATCAAATCAATATTCTTAAGAAAAAGAGCACAATCACGAACATTGAAGTATCTGAGAGTGACAGAGTCATTCAAATACCTTTAACTACGATGAAATTGCCATTAAATCACTATCTCACTGACAAGAAGCGCAATTTTAAGGAAGCTAGTGTTTGTTAAAACTAAAATTTACATGCTGAAAATTCAAAAGCTTAATTTTGAGTGTTGAATAATATGTGTTAAATTTTTGAATTGAGAAGGTTTTTTAAGTCTAATAATTTCTTGTATTCAACATAAATTTTTAGTATTTATCATTTTAAGTTGACTTTAGCTTGATTGAGATTTTCAGCTACATGTAGACAAGCATTATTAAGCAATTAAAACCATTAAATGATGAAAATTTTAATTTTAAGTGTTGAATGGTATTATCAAACACCAATAAAGATTTTTTTCAGCACCCTCTTGTTAAAGTAAGAGAAAGGTTTGGTTTTCTTCATTTTTCTTTATTATTCTTATTTTTATTTTAGTCCTCTCCTATTTATTATATATGCTTCGAAAAGGTAAAAAGGTCATATCAATTAGTTTTCTTCACATAATTTGATAAGAGGACGGAAATGTAATTTAAAAGGAATTATGTCTTGAGTTGTAAGTTATTAGTAAACCTGAAAGATGAGAATACAATTTACTTTATAATAATTATATATTACAAAAGTGTTTACTTCCCTCTAGCATATGTACCTTGGAATGGCTATATAAGAACATGCTTGGACTCTCATCCACCGGAGCAATCTTTGTTTCTGGGTCCATCAATTTGAATCAGCACTGCACTTACCTATTTCCAAATTATAAACATGCAAATATGGGGCATAAATTTGCAACTTCACTTTATAGTCATAAAAGTTAAAATCCATAAAGCTACTAACAACTTGAGATGCATTGTACAATTGACATGAGTAATTATATAAACAGTAAGGATTGGGAAACATGGCACTAAAAAGTAAAGTGCAAGGGATTCAATGGGCACTATGATTAGCTAACTTTTTTGTGTGTGCTTTCTATTGCTGTAAAATTCAATGGAAAAGGAAAATAAAGTACAAAAGAATAATGAGGGAAGTAAGGTAGCCCCCAAAAACGAAGCTTAAAAAGAAAATAGTTACCTTCATTTAAAAAGGTTATTAATGATAAAGAAAAAAAAAAAAGTGCGAAACTTTTACAATCTCCTGCATTGAATTTAAGACATGCGCAGATTAAAAGTTCTTGAAATTTAATTTGCTGATAATCAGCTAGCAACAGCAGATATTCTGTTTGGAGGGCAAAACCATTTCATACCCAACCATTTATTTTAAAATGTTAATAACTTAGAGACAAATTTCTCTCTTCAAAATATTACTCAAGTAGGCGAAATACCCATATAAAAACAATAAATTTGAAATTTCACATGCATTCAGCTAATGAGCATAGTTCAACAAAAAACCAACACTGTTAATTCCTTATTTCCCGACTATGTTGTGACACTTTATTACTTCCTTTCGTTTTCCAGATTTCAATTCCTATTTTTAACTTTGAACCCATGAGACACAATGTAAAACAGTCAACCCATTGAAAATTCGAGAAAAAGATGCAATACTAGTACTCATTCCTGTCACTGGTTTGCATGTTCATAGCAGCCAAAAACCGTCTAATAATGGGCATACCGTGCACAAAGATACAGCTAAATACATTTTATGGCCATTAAACAAATTTTAAAAAAAAAACTCAAATATACCATCAATTATTTGGCAGAAAACAGAACCAAGAATCATTTCTTCAAAAAATATATGGTATATAGGAAAAACAATTTAAAATTTCTGAAGTTCTTGAAATTATATAAAAAAAAGGCCACAATTGGATAATGAAATACCTTATAAAGAGCTTCAAAGAGACGAAAATGAGCTGAAAGCGTTGAAATGAACAACGGAAAATGGAAGCAAAGGGAAAATAATTGAGGGAATGTAAAGAAAAAGGAGTGTAATGAACGGTTTTGCTTAAGACCAGTAGTAATGAAACTGTGACAGAGAGTGCCATGAAATTAATTAATTAATTAATTACTCTTTCTATTATGTTATATTTATAGTTTCAAACACTAATAAATATTTTCTTTATCTTCTATATATATTAAATATTTATTACTTCAATTTAATAATTTTTTAATAATTAATATTAAATAAAAAAATATAATTAATTTATCTAAGAATTATATAATTAATTTATTATAATTTTGATAAATTTAATAATTTTTTTTAAAATGTTTGATATTCCACGTGTGACAACTAGCATTGAAAAGATGAAGTAATTAATAGTAACTAATGTGTGGGCGGACGTGAGAAGGAATACAGAAAGGTGGATTGGAATGTGGAGTTTGAGGTCCGTTACGCATGACATGTGATCCGTGTGTTTGCGGGCAGTGGGCACCTGATGATTCATCACTTTCACTAGGCAATCACTGCCTCCTTTGGATTGTAAAGTTTTGTCTTTGTTCGCCGCCGTCCAAATATGTGACGGCGTTAACAACTGTTTCTCTCTCTGTCTCTGCATCACAATTCACAACTGCAATTAGAATTTGGAATTTTTACATTTTTGTCCATCTTCCTTCAATTCTCTTTTTTTCATTTCATTTTTGTCCACCTTACGTTTCGGATCCATCTCACATTTGAGATAATAATAAATTCCTCGTTCAAAGTTCCCTTCTTGTGCTAAATGAGGAACTTTCGGCTCAAAACATTTTGGAACTTTGTAGGTCAGGGAAGGAAGAACAGTCAACATTCACATGTTTTTTGCCAGATGATCAGGTTTATTACTCTCCACAATGAGGGCTTTTGGAAAACCATGACTTAAATATTCAGCAAAGTGGGTTTGCACTGGATGTGTTTTGAGCTGAGGTATGCTTCTTACTTTGTCTTCTTGTTTGCTATAAAGCATTTAAAACTTTCGAAGAGTAAGGATTTCTCTGATGGACATGAAAGATGCTTTTATACTTCTAAAAATTTTGATTTTGTTGCATTTATTATTGAAAATTTTGAAGATTGAATGGAGAGGGATGAAGAACCTACGCAACTATTGAAAGAGGAATGATCGAAGAAAATGGAAGATCGAATATAAAACTTAATCAGAATGGGGCATCTTGCCAACCTTGGGTTTATGTTGTGGGCCCATGCTTATATTGTTATTCCAAACCCTAACTTAAATTTGAAAGTAGAGTATTAATACATCTAAATTTATAAATTGGGTGCTCAGGGTACAAATGTCATATTAAAATGATTTTGCAACAAGTCATCAAGTTAATAGTATATTTATAAGTTTAGCATAAATTAACTTAAATGGTCAAATTGACATTTTTAATGTCACTAAATAAGTTTAAAAGCTAAATTAATCTTTATTCTATAAAAATTATGTCCTTTAAAAATGATTATCCACTTTGGTAAATATAATTATAATAATTATAGTTTTAACTATTAAATCATTTTATTTTTATTTTTACTTTATTGAGACTCAATAATCAACTTTAATGATTGGACATTATTTTTATACTATTTCTATGCATAAATACTTATCGCATTTGATAAAATATTATATTTTAAAATATTTGTTATATTTGTGATTTTAAGAAATAATAAATTTTTTTTTTTAAATTTACCTTTTGAATATATCAATAATTATTATTTTAATTTCTCAAAAATTTAGTATTTAGATATATTAAATTAAAAATAATATAATTAATTTTAGACAATTTAAATTTTAGATGCGATAAGTAATTAGAAAGGCGATGGTACAATAAGAGTACAATGTAAAGCTAGAACTACGGGACATAAATTATTTTGGGGCCTAAAAAGAAGATATAGAAGTCCCATAATACAGCAAAGCAAAGCTATCAATTTTAGTATTATCACAAATCCATCAATCTGTCAAATCTAAAATCAAATTGAGAATGACAGATTGTATTAATCCCTAAAATTAATACATTTCCTGTCAATTCGTCAATTTATAGCTCAATGGGTTCATTATAATTTTAGTGTCTTGACTCTCTAATTTTTTCTGTTTTGATATTTCAATAAAAAATTTTTACAATCAAGCGTTTTAATTATAAAAATATTTTTAATCAAGTATCTACATTTTAGGTGTCAAGTCAGAAAATACAAATAGGATATGAGTTGTCGTACCACGCTGTATTTTTTGCTGATATGGAAATGAGTGTTGAGTTGTCAATTGATGATTGATTACTATTAATAGACTGAAAAATTGAGATTACTAAAGTGACCTTACAACAAATGCTCTTGTATCCTTATTGTGCAATGAAAAATTAGGATACTGCCACCAACAGTAATATCTCTCTTCTCAACATCATTCTTATTACCTCCAACTATAGACTCTCTCAAATACTTAATTGCAAACGTTTTCTGTTGAAACACCAAAATAAAAAAAATTGAAAAGTTGGACACTAAATTTATAATTAGCCCTAACTCAATTTGTATGGACAAGTAGCTTTCAAACAACTGAAAATGATGTAGGAACAAACCAAAACAATGTGGAATCAATTATAATTCACATGCATTGCTTGTAATGGGATATTCTCATGATTTATCAAATGTAAGTCATTTAGTCTGCTTCAATAATTTATCTTTTTAATTTGTAAAATTCATTGATATGCTTCAATTTATCTAAAATTGAATTTTTGGATCGATTTTAATGGAAAATTTTCAATTTTGATCAAGTTGTACGAGAGATAAATAATAAAAAATACGAATGATTGTAGTTTTTAATTGAATAATTTTTTTAATGAAATATAATTGACTAGCTGCAAATCAATGAGAGGATTCAACAAAAATAACATTCCAATACCAAATCTCATTCCTTTATAGTCACTCAAAAAATACATTTACATTGAAATTGACATATAAAATTGGAAAATACAAGAAAAAGAGTTAAAATGTTGGAGAAAATTTATTAATTGAAACAATAAGAAACTTTCTCATTTCCCTCTCCTTATTCAATATGAAAAAAAGAAATAACCTTAGAAATGAAATAATTAGTGAGGAACAGTCTATATAGCCAAAAGATACTGAAACTCGAAGTCATAAGGTATCTTCTCAACAGAAATGGCAGTGATCTTGCCACTGTTACTGTTATGGCTCCTGAAACAATCCACTATTGACTTCCTCAAAGACCCGGAAGTTGGCAATTGATGGCAAACCCATTCCACTAATGAGTTTGTGTCAATGGCAAAATCAAACATGTTGTTAAGCAAAAGTTCTGGAAATGCAATTCTTTTTGTACTTGTCACCATTATTGAAGCTTGTAAATACTCTAATTTCGATTTCTCCAGTTCTGCTACAATACCATCTGCTGTATATACTCTCACCTGCACAATTCAAAACCATTAACTTTCCTGAGAACTAATCACCGAGATTAATTTCTGTCGGGATTTTGATTGCATAATTAAATTAACTTACAGCAGGAGAAGAACGGGTTCCGCAGGAAAGAGCAAAAGTGAGATTAGGATCCATAGATTCGAGTCCATAAAGATTGCGTACAGTGGCTTCTTTATCATCTTTTTCATTCTTTGAAAGAATCTATATAGTAAGTTAATGGTATTAGTTGAATAAAAATATATGTGTAGTATTTTACAACATTAACAGGTAATCATCACCTTGTTGGAAGATTTTGGCTTCCTCAGAATGTATTGCTCTATCGCCTGAGCATTTATTGTGTTTCCACCAATATCTAGAGTTGCCTGAAATTAAGCAATTCATATATATATATATATATATATATATATATATATATATATATAATTGTTGAAATTTTAATTGTTTCCACCAACAAGTTAAAAAAAATTATAATTGTTGAAATTTCTCCTTAGCATTTTTAAGATTGATAATTTTTTTTCAGAAGTTTGAGATGTACCCTGTTCATTAATGTCAACAATTTTTCTGGAGAAGAAGGCACTCCATATTGGAGAAATCCCTGAAATTGGTTGCAATATATATGAGATCCACATCAGGATTAGCCAATTTTATCTCTGTGATAATATAACAAAACAAAAATAAGAATAAAATTTTCAAAATATACATGCATGATACAAGCATTGTACATGTTGATCCAGAAAGCTAGTTTCTGTTGGTATGTCAAGAATCTCAAGTCCACAGTCTGCAGATTGTTCATTAAGACCCTGCACTCCACAAAACTCTTTTGTTAATGCTTTAATTAACTATATTTCTTTAATTATTAAATGATGTTCAGCTCAAACACTCGTCGAGCTTTTATATACTCATATATATAATATTTATTTTAAGGTTACTCGAATCTTGAGTCGAGCCTAAAATTTTTAGACTCATCGAGTTTCGAATTGAGTTTCAAGCCTGACAAGTTCGAGCTTGACTTAATTCACTCAATAAATATGTGTTTACAACCCGTTTGGAACAATGGCCATATTTGATTTACTACGATTTAAAATAAGAAATTTAATTGAATTTCACAAAATTATGTTTAGAATAAATTATTAAATAAAAATTCATTTGTCTTTATTTTCAAAAATACCCTTAACATAATAATCTAATAAACACCAATTTATATTTATTATATACAATATTATAACTTGTTGTTTTTTACTAAGATATAAAAAATAAATTTTATTTAAATAAATACACTCACATTCCACCATAGCTAATTAATTATATAAATATAATATATAAAATAATTATAAAATTTATCATAATAATTATCTTTAATTTATATAAAATGTCCCTGTTAAAAAAAGGTGTAAAATATCTTCTTCATTTAAATAATTAATTTAAAAACTATAAAAATATTTGAAAAGGTTATTATTATTGTTAATTATACTTGAAAATAGTGTTGCACAGGATAAAAACTATATTTTTGCATTGATAAGTATGGAGTCCAAAAAGAAAAAAAACAAAACGAAAGAAATGAAATATTTCAGTCCATAAAAGGGGTAGTTTTAGCAAATAAAGTTTAATGCTTTAGTATTATGATCAAATTTGATAAAATAAATAAGTTAAAAAAATAAAAAAATAAAAAATTGAATTTGCAGAAGAAGATGTTTGTTTTGTCAAAAAAAAAATTAGAGCATTTAGTTTTATGAAATTCATTTGAAAATTTCATCAATTTTTGTGAGATTTGGTGCAATTATATTCAATTTTATGGAATTGAATTTTTAAAATTAAAATATTTTTTTCATTTCAAATGCAAAAATATAAATTTCTAAATCAATTCTACAAAAACTCGTAAAGGAAAAGTGCACAATTTTTGAAACATACCTTAACCTTCTTAGTAAAGGAATAGAACTAGAAGTCGAAATGCATTTTGGGTCCATGGAGCTTGATGTGAAAATAACCAAGTTCTTATAAGGACCAATATCTCTTGGAATTGACTCTTCCACGTTGAAAATGCCATATGGGTCTTGTTGTCTTGATTCCTTTTGTAATAAAAGGTTCGTCTTGGAGTTCGAGGTGGTGTCTGTCCTGAAACTTCTTGAAATTAAAGAATTCTGCAAAGACCTAGAAATTGGGCCCGACTTTTCTAATTCCATAGCTCTTGATGTTCTTAGCAACCTAATATATATGAAGTTCAAACACTTGATTATGTTTTCTGATAGTTTGTTGGGCTGACATTGCTGAATGTTGCTGCTCTCTTCTGATAGAATTGCATTAGATAGTGATTTTGGTAAGTGGTCCAATGAGAATTCCACATGTCGCTCCCTTTGCTAAAGCCCAAGAAACCAAAAATATATCTAATAATTTAGAATCACTAAATGGTTTACCATTAACATAAACGAAAATGAACACGTAAATGACAATCTAATGCATAAATTTGACCTCATATTTTTTATAATTATTCTTATAGAGCTCTAAATTTTGCGGAAGAGCTGTCATAATTCTGAATTTTCATATTTTAATAATAAATATATCTCTCGTTAAAATAAGATATGAAAGTGCACGATAATGATTAAATTCCTAGTATTAATTAATTAGAATTTTTAATCTAATTAATCTTACTAAAAATGAAGTTAGATAAATGATTCTACTGAAAAATATTTTTAGCTCCGCCGTTGCTCTTATGGCAAATGTTAAAAAAATTATTATTTCTTACATTATCATCGAAACTATATTAACTTAATTAATACTAGGTGTAGCTAGTTTATGAAATAGACGAAGTAACAGAGCGTACCTTAGGTGATGGATGTCTAGGGTCTCGCAAAGGAGAAGGAGACTTGAGCAACCCACCTTTTCTCGGAACTCTATCTTGAAATTTGGATTCCTCGTAGAAATGATTTTCTTTCTGGTCAGGAAATATTCTTGAGCTTCCCATTTTCTCATTGAAGGTCAAGTCATTAAGATTATAATCACCTTTAATTGCTTTACTTATGAAATGTAATGCCTTGGTCTCAAATGCCATTTTCTCTTGATGAACACCACCACCACCACCACCACCGTTATGTAAAGGGCTAGGCATCCATAAATGACTTTGAAGGTTGCTTATATAATTACTTCCAGCTTGCTGCCATTGTTTTGGCTCTGTCTCTTTAGTAATTTCTTGTTCACGTTTTAACCCCAGTTGAAGTTGGCTGATTTGGCATTCTAATCGAATTATTTCACTTTCAACCATGGCTAATTCTACTAAGAGCTCCTTTGCCTGTATATACATACACATTTTATAGTAACAAACGTCTTAGCAATTTTCTCAAGGAAAACATATCTATAGTGTTTTTTTTTTCTTTTTCAAATCGAAATTTATTTATATGAGTTACTTTCCAAAATAATAATAAAAGAATATAAAATTTATAAATAAATGGGTTATGGACCTAGTATAAATCAATATGTATAGAAGATTCTAATATCCGTTCACTCGATTGACATATTATGCTTAAAATAAAATTTTTAGATGGAAATTATGAGTTAAAAAATGAAATAATATTCTCATTTTTTTTTTTTTAAAATGTCAAAATTTAAAAGGTGTTATTTTCAAAAATTTTATGCTTTTTAGCACATGGGTAAATTGAAGAAGAGGAGAAAGATATTACCTTGGGAGGAAGGAAGTTAGGGATAGAGGTCCCAGAGTTATGGTTACCCTTATTTTGCAAATGCCCCAAAATTTCATGGACCTTCTCTTCTTGTTTCAACATTTTCTGAAGGGCTGAAACCTATAAATATAGTGCATGAAATATGTTAGAAATATAAACTTGGTACAACATTATTGAGTCACCTGGTTCTATTTTTTTATTATATCTGAAATTGAAAAAAAGAAAAAAGAATGTTACAGATTTGAATCTCTATAACCACTGATTAGCTAGTAGTTGGATGGTATGATTCTCATTTATTTCTACGTACTAAGTTTTGGAAAACAATCAAACAGTGATATATATGCACTAGTGCAAATTCATACCTCTCTTTCAAGTGCCTCTCTCTTTTGCTGTTCAATCATCTTCTTTCTTCTCTGTAATTGCAAAAACTCCCATATTTTACAGTAAAAGGAGAGAATAGGAAAAAGAAGAAAGCTATAAAACAGAAAATGAATTGCTTACAATATCCAGAGGCACATTAAGATTGGCAGGTGAGTCACCCTTATTACTAGCCATGAACAAATATAATAACTCTTACTGTAGCTCCAACCTCTTACACCTTCAAGGAGGCATTAAAAGAATAAAAGAAACAATAATGAGCAACAATTAGTGTTGGTGATGGTCTTTTTTTAAAAGAAAAAAAAAACTCAAATTTGGCTTAGAACTAAAGAAAAGAGTTGGGTTGTTGTTGTTGTTGTTGAAATTTGATTTGAGCAAGAAAAAAAAAATTATATTAATGGCTATGCTTTTTAGGGATTTGAAAGAGGAAGAGAGGAGATGAGAAGGAGCTTTCAAGGGTATTGAGGTTAGTTAAGGTAAGTCTTGAGTAACTATCTGAAAAATGTAGAAAGAGTAGCAACTCAGGCAGTGGGACTTTCTTGGTTTTGCTTTCGCGTAGCTTGCAATTGTGGGTTAGTTGTTATACCTTCTTTAACTAATAAATACATTTTTTAAGGCTTTATGTGGCATTTGAAGAAGAAAGTTTAATAAATGATGTATCAATTATATCGATCAACCTTCTTTAATTGCTTGTCTTTCAATCAAATTTATTATGAGATTGAATTTTCTACTCTATCATACAATAATATATATATATATATATATATATATATATATTCAATCTGAGAGATATAATTCCATTTTTTTTTCCCATAGAGTTTCAGAATAGGTAGTTAAATTGGTTTAACCGTAATTTATTTGTTCATGTATACCATTAGAGATTCTAAATATTATTTGTTAATGATTCTTTGATACTTTTATAAAATAGGATGAATAGTTAGTAATTATTTTAAAAGTATTTTAAAAATTCATATTCACTTAACAGAAACTAACAAATAGATTGTAGAGAAATAGAATTATATTTAAAGGTCTAATAGTATAATTTTCAAAATCAAATTACAAAAAATATATTTGAGAAAAAATCGATCGGGACAAGTATTGCAATAAGAGTGCTAGCAACGTGGAAAATGTATGCTAGGGACAACATTGAGTGATTGGTCAAAATATAATTTCAGTTATTTAAGGATAATTATATTGGAGTCAGAATTTTGTCAGTTTTTAATTTTAATTGTGGTGTCTTAATTGTATTTTTTTTATTAATTAAGTACCCAAATAGACAATTTTTTTCAATTAAAAATGACTCAATTCAGCAAAATTAAAGGGATCCTGCAATCTGTCTGTACAATCAACATTTAATAAGCACAACCGAGGAATATTACAAAATTCTGAAGAAATTTCCCATTGAGAATCAACTAATTTCTTCAGTAAATATAAATATGCTTCCAGCAAGCATGCGACCGCAAAAACTAGCATGCGCAATATAAGAACATTCAGAAAGGAGAGAAGAAAAGAGTGTATCAACATCAGTAACAGTCGAAAGGAAAGTTTCACATTTGACAACATATAATTTTGATCTAGAAATAATGTGGATTAGAGCTGCATCAATGTGTTCCTGAATCTGCAGTTAAATCTGGCAGAAAATAGGAATGGGAAAGTTGCTGCTATTTCCAAAAGCCAATAATGCGGCGTTCAATGAACTAAACTTTGTTGTTACAGTCATTGGTATTCATCTAGTGAGTCCAAATGCTTGTTCCGAAACATCCGCCATTTTTTCTTTTTCTTGGTCTCACATACTGGCCAATCTGGAGTATTGACAGCATACCATGACTCAAAAATAGTTTCGTTGAGAAAATCACATTTAAGAAAAATTCAAAGCAACAAACCATATCCAACTAGAAAAGCATAATGCTAACCAAAAAAAAAACCCATAGATTTGGCCCCATGAAATCAAATTTCATCAAATCCAAGTTGTTGAATTGCGGCTTAACCCTAAACCTTTCCAAGAATATCAAACAGCAAAGAGATTTTATAGTAGTAATGCTATGAGAAGTTGAATCAGTGCAAACTGTACCATCCTGAGCCTCTCTGTGAAAAAAAAAAAGTGGTGAACATTTGATTGTAGAAGATAATCTTACCTCCTTGTGGAAATATTGAGTTGTAGTGCACCTCGGCCCAGAAGCTCAAAAGAATTACTGCACAGAAGAAAAATCAATAAAATTTTTCTCAATTTTCTAAAGGAAGCTGGCATAGGAGCTAAGAGAGATGTCATTTTGATATTCTTTTGCATCTGGCTTTCAAGGAAGAAACAGTTTTTAGCTTTGCCAGTGACAAAGGGACAATATTAAACTTGCATGCCTTGTGACAACTGACAACCATAAGTAGACAAGAGACCAACTTTACCGCGAATCTAGCTCAAGATGATGGAAAAGACGACTGAAGCTAGAGCAGCATGCCAATTAAAAGAATTTCTTTATTATCCTTTCAGTTTTGAGCTAAAATAGAACTTTAACATACACCAAATCTTCAAGGGACAAGCTGGGCTATATACTTGCAGACTTTTTTACAAGTCAAAGAAGTAGCTCAATTCTTTAGGAGGCAAAGAAGAGCATAATCAATATGCAAGAACATCAATCAAAATAATGTGTTTTCTACTTTAGCATTTTATATTATGAATATATACTAAAAAGTCCTATCACTTCAAAAAGCATAACCACAGTTGCTACCACCGCTTTTCCAAATTAGTTTACTTATATCAGTTGACATACCATGAGGAGGATTCTTACGTGCACACATGTTCTAGGAATTCAAAAGCATTGTTGCTTGAAGGATGATACAAAATAAAACATGCTGTTATCAGAATGCCTGAAACTATAGTTGCTTCAGGATTATTTGTAACAGCACACAGAAAGATTCACTCCAGAAATTCTTTCCAGATAAACCTTTTTAAGACAGAATATACCTCTTTTTGATTGCTGAACATTTGGAAGAATCTCAATGTAGCAAGTATCCTTGAAAGATGTTATGACAATTATTTTGACCCCATACTGCAACAAATTGCTAGAAAAATTAGGAAGAGAAATGGCCACAATCAAGCATGCAAGTCTTTTATTATGGAGGTCTAAGCACTGGAGAGCCTTCAGAGGTTCTAAAATTTGATTGCAATATACTGGTGAAAATATTTTGTAACATTCTTCACCTATGATGACTGTATCTCTGACCATTAATTTCATAGTGAATTTTGTTTTGAATTAGGAAGCAGAAATACAAACTATATATATATTTGTTAAGAGGCAAAATACATGGTGGTGTTTATGTAGCCAGTCTTAATTAATAAAGAGAGATAATACAATAACGGATGTTAAACATCATCATTTAAAATTATACTATTATACCATTGCAAAACATTCTTTGCAACTCTAATTCAGAGTTTACTCAGGTGCTCCCATCCAATGGATGATACCCACACTGCATTGTGGTGCGCATTGTGCCAACACATGCTGCTCATACTTTAAGCAGAAATTTTCAGAAACATTGATTTAAACAACTTTAGTTACTGTTTTATGTGCATTATATTCTTCACTAGCAATTGACAGTAATGTGAAAAATGGGAAGGTCACCAAATCAGCGCATGCCTCCAAAATTCAAGATTGCACGCGATGTCTGAGGCCCCAATGCCAATGACTTAAACTTTTGTCTATTAGTAATGTAAAAGGCCCAGTGGAAGAGTAAAGAACAGTAGCAAACAATTTCAGCAACTGGAATTCTGATATTAGAGAAGTATTATGTAGCAAGCTATTGCACCTGTAAGAACAACTAAAGAATAACACCATATAACAATTTATAATCACAGGGATGAGAAAAGTCTCATGCTTGGACCTCCAAAAACATACCGAATCTGCAGCAGCCTGTAAAGTGACATGATCACCCCATTCACCACTCCTATTTTCATCCAAATTATGGTAAAAGCAAGGTCAAATTTCATCCAAAGAAAATGATCAAGTCAATGAAAACGAGAAGAATAATACTTGCACATCTTCTCCAAATAGTCTCCATAGGCCATGGGAACATAACCCTCATACGTCTCAGGATTAGATTTAAGCTGATGATCCATAACAACATAAGAAGTCCATAACAATTACATTTGTAAATTTTACTAAAACAAGCAGTTGGTTTTGAGGTAAAAAGAATCGCTGACCTGATTTACAACTTCTTGTCTCACAAATTCATGGTGTTCAGGAGTCAGATAAAATTGATCTGACAGAGCACGAAACTGTAAAAATCATTAAAATATTAGAAAGACATTATGTAAAAAATACATGCTCTCATTGAACATATTTTGGTCTCTATAGTTTCACAACAGCAATTAGCGTGAATTAATAGCATTCAACTTCTAGACTAGCATCTCAAGGAAACAGAAATATCTCAACAGTACATCCACACAAATAAACATCAAAGCATCAGTAAATTTTTCAAGTGACAAATTTATAATTTGATTTACAGCCACAGTAATTCAGGACCACATAATGTGTAACAGAAAAGGAGACCATTTAAACCATAATCTGGATTCGTAATTTCACAAGTGAAAGCAACAAATAAGAAATAAATAAGTTTAAATGTCTCATGACATATGACATTATCTATGAAATAAACTGCAAACAAATGGTATCCAGTTACAAATTATTAGAAATTTGTTGTTTTTGGATGGATAAAGATTTTCAATGAAGATTTTTGCTTAAACTCTTTGAATGGAGTTCTATACATCCTTTAGTTGATTAAATTCATGAATTGAAATAAAATTAATGAATGTGAGTGATAAGTCTTTTGGTTTGGATTTCAAATGAAATCCTTTTACACGTATTTCAAATACACCATCATATTGTTGTTTCTTTTTTCCTATGTACATTATGAATTTACTTCTATTTCGTCATTCTAATCAATTCAAATAAATTCATATAAAAGTCTTCCGTCCAAACTCAATAATCATGAATATTGGTCCCAATCTAACATTCTAGAGATCTTTCCAGCCAATCAAGTAAAAGAAACAAAGATACACATACAATGTACATAGCATGATACCATGCCAGAAAAATAGCACAATAAAGGAGTAGCTACTTCTGTGGCATAATCAGGTAGACTGGATCATTGTAAGATCATACACCATGTGCAGAACTAATAAATTAATAGAGATGCCAACTAAAAAGTATATCATGTCTAACAAAAATAGTCGCAAGTATCTGCAGCAAATAATTTCTCTTCCTAGTCTTCTGACAGTAAAGTACTAAATAACACTTACTCCAAGCTAAGATATAAATCGATGAGCAGCATCACAAAACTGGTAAAGATGCAATTTAACTCAGTTTCCAAACCTGATAATTACTTGATAAATGCATGATTTTATATTCATATTTGCAATAGAATCTGGTTTGATGTTATGTGTTAGGCCACACACATATATGCAAGTCTAGCAGCAAAACACATTACAGATAGTAATATATTTATAGTACAGCCACTTAGAATGATCACTGGGTGATATAGCAAAAGGATGATGCTGCCAACCAAGAGCGCACAGTTACAGAGGACAGGACTATATCCAGATTAACCTAAATCCAGGTTTGCATCTCGGGACCATGCAGTCCCAATTTACAACTATAAAAGAACATCACACTTTGTTTCCAATACAATTACTGCACTGGATTTATAAATCATGCCAAAAAAAATAACTAAAAGGATGACTAGAGGAAGTTGATATATTGGTAGTGAACTGATCATTTGAGAAAGAAAATTGGGATAGGATGAAAAAAAAAAAAAGGACAAATTGTTAGTTTTGAGGAAGGAGCCATCAAGCTTGTATTTGGTAAACCACCAATATGCAGAACTGGAGAGAAGCCTAAACATGGAAACGCCTTCTCCGCAAAAGTAGGGGGAAGGTTGCACACATCACCTCTCCCCAAAGCCACAAATGTGGAGTGCTTTGTGCACTGGGTTACCCATTTTTATTGAGGAAAGCCTAATCTCATACTGAATTAGTGGCCCATTTTAAGAAACAATAATGAAAATAATTTTAAAAATCACAGTGTGGACAGAGAAACAGTCAAAAACAGATCTCAAACATCTTCTCTAGGTATTTTTCTCAACTACTCACTGATGCTACTTTAAGCAGACTCTTCAGCAAAAGCAGCATCAAGGTTGTATAACATAGACAACCTCTCCCAGACCCCCAACCCTGACAAAGCTGGGAGCATCATGTACTAGGTACACCCTTATTAACATTACAAGAATATGGACCCATATAAATGCTCTAAGTTGAAAGAGCTAACCTGACAATTACCATCTCCTTGAACTTTACGCTCAACTAAATCATACACCTGCAATCTGAGGGGGGAAAAAGCATTTCAACAATCATGTAACTCCCATAGGTAAAGGGGAAGTTGTCCTCATTATGTACCTTACCAATGAACCAAAAAACAATAAACAGGGCAATCGCAAGATACAAGATCATGAAAATGAAAAAAATAAGACTGATAAGAGAAACTAAGCTCCACACAAAATTCTGCATCCAAAAGTCAAGAAAGACTACCTGTCCAATAGCCTTTGGTGATCTACTGTTGCTTCATCAACAGAGGGTATTTCTCCATTAATTCTAGGCACATGCTGCACAATGCCAAATATTGAGGTAACAAATTCCATTTCACCTTTTGGATGTCATAATTAAGAAGCCAATGCATGCATATATTGGACCAATCCACAAGAAGTGTGTGCAATTTCTAAATTCATAGTGTACAATTCATTTGTTAGTTTTTACTGGAATCATTCATTTTCTGATTGAAACTAACTCTATAGAAGCTTCAAACGAACAAAATTTGAATTTACAAAAGGCATCGAACCTTTGGAAAATACACCATTGGTGGGTCAAGTATCAACATTTAATATAGTGATGGTCAAATCAAAAGTAGGGAGATGACCACAGGAAAAGGTCATAAAACCACCAAGCATAAAGCACCTTAAACAAAATTATAGAAGGCAAGAATTTTCAATCAACTTGAAGTAGAGGTTTAAAAGAAAAGGACTTCATATGATATGAGATTAGAAAACAAGGATCCAATAATTTCAAACAAGTATAATGAAAGCATCACACAATCTAGGGCAGCTCCGTGGCTTTACTTTTTCTAGAATCTAAATTAGCAAAATTACTGGAAGTTAGCATTCGGATAAAAGTCCATCGCAAAAATGAGAGAATCATTGATAAGACAGGGACCAATAATGGCTTTACTTTGATGCTGCACTTACAGGAATGGGGACCATTTCATTCAACCATTTTCCCACTTCATCATCAAAAGCATACTCCTCTGCTAACTCCAGTGAGTATGACCAATCTTCTGTGGGATAAGAATTTTCTTGAGGGCTAGAGCATGAACTGGAAGGCTCCATATCATCTTCCCCTTCCTGACCACCCTCTTGCCCTATATGTTACAGATAATATAAGCATAATGGAGTGAAGCAAAAGCAATAGAACCTCGCCTCACCCCCAACTAAATAGATATTCAGATTTGTGTCTTAATTCTAACATTTACCAGAACCATAATTCTCTACAGATTGATTATGCCAGTCTGGTTGGAAAGAAGAAACTTGCAAATGTTCATCTCCTTCATGTGGAGACTCAGGTGCTTCTGCAACCGAAAGTTGTGATAATTCTTCTTGAAGAGCTTGTGCAATAAGCTCATCATGCTCTACATTGCAACATGCTGGATCATAATAGCCATCCTTGAAATGCTGCTCAGCATAATAATCAATATTGTCTTGTATAGCAGCATCACAATACACATAATTTGAATAAGGGTTGCTTTCAAAAAACTGGAGACCCCACCGAACAACATCCGGATCTTGTTCATGTGTAATCATTTGAATTTTATATATTTTCTTAACACAGATTGACTTCACAGAAATAAATAATAATCAAGCCTTAGCCATTATTTATATGAAATCGCAAGAAATGGTTTTCACAGCTTCCACCTGAAACAAAGATCACAAAACAATTTTTTACCTTTAAGGGATTGAGAAACTTGCTTAAATATGCATGAGCAATGCAAACAAAACCAAAATTTATAATTAAGTTTTTCAAATTGCATTAAACCCAGATATCAAATCCCAAATAAAAGAAAAATATCAAATTCAAAACTAACTCCTTGAGATCACATAAAGCCAACGAACTTAAGATATATAATCATCGTAGATCTTACCCATAATTACACAAAAATACTTGCCACTCCGCAATTAGAAAATTTACGTTAATGAAGGCAAAGATAAGTCAACATCTGCAACGATCAAACTAATACTTCACTAGTTCAAAACCTAGAAAAAGAATACTTAAAAATGAAAGTCAGCAAACTAAGTTTAATCGGTAAAACTAATAAAAATAGAGAAACAAATGATATACGCATTTAGGCATTTTGATCCACGCAAGTTCAGTGTACCAGAACATTTTCGAACTCAGGTACTAAATTGCTCAACGTTTTCTTGCATTTTCTCAGTAACCAAACAGACTGTACACTTCAATAAGTAAAATCTTCAAAAATTAAAAATAAATAATACACACCCGGTGCCTAATAAAAAAAATACTTCAGATCATCAGATTTTACTCGTATGTATATATCAAACAAAAATAAAAAAATAAAAAAATGAAGAGAGAAGAAAAAATCGCAAAATTGCAGAACTGAATATTTCACTTTCAGCTTCGAATACTTTTTTATTACTTTTTTTGGAAGAAAATTGATATTATAAAAAAATATATATGTATTTAAAGCTGATTAAATTAGTGAAACGTTTATAGATAGAAGGCGTCATCAAGATGCCACAGAAAGAGAAGACAACGTGAACAGTACTCATTTGTTCACTGACTTACAATGGAGGTAGTGCGTGGTGACTGTGACAAACGTCAGGATGCTAATGGTACTGTGGAGGTGGTGGTGGTGGTGGTGTTGATGATGTTTTGGGGCGTTTGTTTCAGAGACTGAGTTGACAGTGAGAGTGACTGAGACTGAGACTGAGAGCTGGAAGAGGAAACAAGAGACGTCAATTGACGGCGAAGGATCTGAGATTTGGCTCGTTATCTCTCTCAGTTTCACTTTCTTACGGTCACTCCGCTACGGTGAGATCCATTTTTCCCTCTTTTTTTACTACCGTTCTTTTTTTATTATAAATATATTATTTATTTTTATTTATTTATTTAAGACCAAATAGATAAAAATAATATTGTGATTATACCAAATATATTGTGTTAGAAACTAACATTAACTAGCTATTTAAATAGAGAAAAAATATTGTACATGAAAAAAAAAACTTCAATATTATTAAAAATCTGTGAAATTTCAAGTTTTTGTTACTGAATCTTTAGTTAAATTTGTATTTAATTTATTTAGAGATCGTTTGTTTTGTCTTATTAATAATTAGCATTATCCTTTTAATATATAATTTTTTATTAATTTTAAAATTTTCAATTATTGATAATATTTTATCATTATAATATATTTATTTTATTTGAATTTGTTACTCTATTTATCTAGAATATGCTTTTTTTTCTCGTTAAAATATATTACATTTTTAGTATAAAACTGTGAAAAAAATTTTCAAACTGCATTTGTTTAAAGTTATATTTAAAATTTTTATATATTATTCAAATCACAGTTAAATTTAATTAATTTTTTAAAAAAATAAAAATAAATTTAATTAATCTGAACTATATCACAAATGTTTCAACTTTAAATTTGTTTTGAACTATCACAAATGGAAAAAAAATTTGAGTTTAGAACAAATAAATTCCATGAAATTTTATAAAATTCATTTGGCAATTTAAAAATTTGTGTTTAGAATGAAAATATATATGAATTTTAATTCTATAAATTGAATTTTATAAAATTGGGTTAGTTTAGTTTAAATCACATTAAAGTTGTTGGAATTTACAAATAAATTTTACATATTAATCCACTAATATTTATATTAATTAAACTGCTCTCTCACCTCAAATTTATTGATTAAACTGCATCCATTATTATATATTGAATCCAAATAAACTTTTAATTTTAAATATATTTTAATCTATTAATAAAAATAAAATTTAAACATTTGCACGACTTGAAATTTGATTTAAAATTTAATTAATTAATTATGATAAAATATGAGTAATTTATTTATATTAGTATTTTTGTTAAATTATTATCTCAAAGTTATTTTAGAAAATAAAAACAAATGAATTTTCACTTAAGAATTGTTCCAAACAGTGTCTGAGAACTGGACTGATCAGTAAACCAATGAAGATAAAGATTCATCGAACAAAAGAGTTTGACCGGATACAATATGGTTGATTCATACTTTTATATATAATATTTTTAAATATATTTATTAAATAAAATTGAAGATACAGGTTAACAAAAAATTTTGAACTCAAATAAAATTTTTTTTTTCAAATTTTGATTTTATAAAAAAAAATAAAAATTAGTAAATAATTTTTAAAAAATAAAATATGAATAAATTTAGAACTAAAAAATTAATTACTATGAAATATGTTATTATTTTCATTTAATTAATATATTAAATTTTAGATTTAAAAATAAAAAAGGCCCAAAGATTAAAATATTAATGGGCCTAATTTTTAGAAGGCTCAAATTAAAAAAAAAAGTTCATAATTTCTGAAAAATACCCAAAAATTAAATTGAACCGGTTTTTTACGAGTCCAGTTCAACAGTTTTCAGCCAGTTTTTAACCTATTTTGACCATTTTTTAGATATTCGGTTTTTCAATATAACCCGAATCAAACCACAGCCCGGTTCTTAATTAAACTAATTGAACCGACTGGTCTGTCTGATTTTTCAAAACTATAATTTCAAATATAATTTTGTGGAATTTAATTAATTTCTTTATTTTAAAATGCAACATACTAAATATAACAAAATCATTTATAAATGAATTTAATTTAAAATTTATTTATAAATGAATTTTACAATCATAATTTATTTGTTCAAAACGGTACTAGAGTTGATTTATTAAGTTGTAAAATTTATTAGATAAAAAAAAAATCGCACTTTATAATTATAAACTGATATATTCTTTTTAATTTTTCAGCAACCAACTTTTAATATTAATTTTGAATTACTCAATTTAATAAAATATTAATTTATATTCAACAGTCGAAATTTCGTCAATGACGAGCTTGTAGATTCTAACCTATTGATGTGATATCATTGAGCATATTCTTGAGGACTATAGCAAATTAGAATACACACAAATCATTAAACAAAATTAGGTATTTTATTTTAAATTATCGGTATCTAACCATTTACTAATTTGGCTCAGAGCTTACTCACAATTAAAATTTTTCGCGTCTTTTCCGCAGATATGTTTAATGGAATTGAATAAAAAATTTTTTTCCACATACTCAATTTACTTTTTCAACTAGCCATAGCTTGAAAATAAAATTTTGTGATTTTTTAAACAACAATATTTGGTAATTTCGGATTTGGGTTTTGCTCATGATACCATATTGTGTCATTACATCTAATCAATAAGGTTGACAGCTGAATATAATAAGAGTTTCAATTATAAATTATATAATAAAAATTAGAAAAAAAGTCACTTTAATGATTTGTTGATTAACTCATTGTTTAGAATAAATAAATTTTATAAAATTTTATGAAATTTATTTATAAATTTATATTTTTGTGTTTAAAATAAAAAAAAATATAAATTTCAATTCTAAAAATTCTATGAAATTGAATATAATTATTTCATAAAAAATAGTTGAAATTTTCAAATGAATTTCACAAAATTAAGTCATCTAACTTTTCATGGCAAAACTACTATTCTCTTTCTACAAATTTTCACTTATTTAATTTACTTATTTATCAAACTTGACCATAATCATGAAAAAAAAATTTAGAAAATATTTTTATATTATTGTATTTTGTATTTTAATATTTTTCACCTTTTATTTAATTTTTTGAGCGCTTTTTTCTTACTATTGAGGAAAGAGATTCAAATTAAATATGTAGTCATCACTAAATTAAATACAATAATTTTATTAATATTATTTTAATAAAGTATAAAAAAAATATATAGCATAACATAAATATAATTGGCATTTATTATTATAAAATTAATATTTTAAGGATATTTTGGGAAATAAAAGTAAATAAATTTTTAATTATGAATTTATTCCATATGATTATGTGAAATTCAATTGAATTACATATTTTAAACTAATCATATCAAACATGAATAATTTATTCATAAATGAATTCTATTAAAATTCATTTATAAATAATTTTCATATTTTGAATTTATTTATACGAAACGAAACGTAAAAAAGACATTTTTTTCAAAAGTTTTTAGATTCATTTTGCATTATGAATAAAAATGAATAATTTGTACAATATATTATTTTATTCATATAAGACTTATTTAGTTTAAATACTAGGTATGTTTTCTCGTGCAATGCTGCAGGTAAATATATATACACAAAGATATAATAAGTCACTCTCAAATTTTAGGGTGCCATAAAATTCTTCTTATAAAAATTAAGAAACATATTTATATATATTTTTTTATACATGGGAGACTCAATAGATTATAATGACACTGTGAGTTACATAACAGGGGCAGTCGTTGGTAATAACTTTTGTGGTGGAAATAACTCAAATATGAAACTTCTCACTCTTTATATTTTCTACGAGAGATATGAAGATCAATCAGACCATACCTGACTAGCAACATATTTATATATCTAGCACAAAAAAATATCATAATAAACTATAAACTATATATATATAAATAGAGCAATTTGCATTATATGGAAGCCAAGTATAAGTCTTTAAAATTGCCGAATATTAGGAGGACAATAATTATTTAACACGGTTAGAAAAAGATAAGGTGTAATAACAGTCATTGTAAGAAAAATTATTTTATATTTTTAGATAATATTTTTATTATGATAATATCAATTAGTTATTAATATAATGTATTAAATTAAACTAAAATACAAATAACCGAAATTAGGTTGCAAGGGTATGGGACATAAGATGCGGAACTTACGTGATATATGATAATAAATAAATAAATAAATATTTATAATAAATAAAAAATAAAAAATACTTAATTTTCTAGTTTAATATAATTAATTTAGATTAAAATACATATAATCTAAACTATAAAATAAAAAATATTTAATTTTTTATTTTAATAATTACCTTGGTGTATGGATAGTTTTATATATCAAGGGTTAAGTTGCAGGGACACAGGGCACGGGACATGAGACACAATATTTGGAATGTACAAAATATATGATAATAAATAAATAATAATTTATAATAAATAAAAAACATAAATAAAAAATACTTAATTTTTTATTTTAATATTATTAATTTAAATTAAAATACATATAATCCAAACTATAAAATAAAAAAGTATTTAATTTATTCTTTTAATGATTACCTTGACGTATGATGTAGTTTTATATATTAGAAGTTATGCTGCATAGATACGAAATACGAGATATGAAAATATATGAAATATAATAATAAATAATAATAATTTATAATAAATGAAAAATATAAAAAACTTAATTATTTATTTTAATATAATTAATTTAAATTATAATACATATGACCAAATTATAAAATAAAAAATATTTAATTTTATATTTTAATAATTATCTTGACATATAAGATAGTTTTATACACCAGAAACTAAGTTGCACAAGTATAAGATACATGAATGTACGAGATATGATAATAAATAAATAATTATTTATAATAAATAAAAAATAAAAAATACTTAATTTTTTATTTTAATATAACTAAATTAAAATTAAAATTAAAATACATTTAACCCAAACTATAAAATAGAAAATATTTAATTTTTTATTTTAATAATTATCTTGACGTATGTAGCTGTCTTATATACTAGAAACTAGGTTGCACAGATACAGAATACAAAGTATTAAAATATACGGGATAATGATAATAAATAAATAATAATTTATAATAAATATAAAATAAAAAACTTCATTTCTTATTTCAACAAAATTAATTAAATTCTAAAAACTACTATCAGTGTTGAAAAATCTATATAATATGTATAACATAATAGTTTATTTTATATGAAAAACATAAAGTGTAAGTAGCACAATTTATATAAAATGACGAATGTTAAAATTTATATAATTTAAAATAATTTTAGAAGTTATAAAAAAATTAGTCGTTTTATATTTTTCAAATAATCTTTGTATTAAGATAATATATATAAAAAAGATTATCTCTAGCATTTAATATATTAATATAAATTTATTTTTTATTATAAAATAATTAATAAATTAGTCACACAATTAAGAAAATGTGAATAAACAATACACTACTATGCAATAAATAATATATAGGCAATTTAAAAATATAAATTGAAACGTACAAAATATAATAATTTTTTAAAAAACTAAGACATCTACACACTTATAACATCTTACACTAAATAAGTAATATATTAATATTTTAAATAAATAAATAACAATTTATAATAAATTACAAACATAGAAAACTTAATTTCTTATTTCAATAATGTAAAAAATATTTAAAACTACTTCATTTTTTATTGGTAATAAAAAATATTTATTAATTACAGAGTAGCATTATATATTAGAAATTGAATTGTACAGAAACGCGATACGAGATACGAAATGCAAGAAATACAATAATTTTTAAATAACGGTACGATATTCACTCGCTTAAAACACATTACACTAAATAAGTAATACATTAATATTTCAAATAAATAAATAATCATTTAGAATAAATATAAAATAAAAAAAACACTAAATTTCTTATTTCAATGACTCAAAAGCAAATTGAAAAAAAAAAAAAACTCTCATTTGTATTAGTGAAAAAAAATCTTAATTGTATGAAGTAGTCTTGTATATCAAAAGTTATGTTGAACAAACATGAGACACAAGACATACGAACATACGAGTACGATAATTTTTTAAAAAAGGTAGGTCACACACTCAAAATAAAGTACTCTAAATAAGTAATATATTAATATTTATAATAAATAAATAATTATTTATAATAAATCATAAATATAAAATAAAAAAACTTAATTTTTTATTAATTATTTATAATAAATCATGAACATAAAATAAAAATTACTTAATTTCTTATTTCAATGACACAAAAGCAAATTAAAAAAATATTTTATTTTTCTTAATAATAAAAAAAATATTGATTGATTAGTTTGGTGTAAGGAACGATCTTATATATTAAGAATTAGATTGCATGAATATGAGACATGAGATACGAAAATATATAGATACAATAATTTTTAAAAAATAAAACATCTATATGTTTAGGACACACTAAACTAAATAAGTAATACACCAATACTTCAAATAAATAAATAATCATTTAATAAATCATAAACACAAAATTAAAAAAATACTTAATTTTTCATTTTAATATAGTTAGTTAAAATTTTAAAATTATTATCACTATTGAAAAATATATTAATAATGTGTACGTATTTTTTTTATGTAAATCATACTATGCATGACTTTTGTTATTATATATTTTATGAAAAAATTCACATGATATTTAAAAAGACATATCTTTGCCTTGTAACTTTTCAACATATATCAACAAAATATAATTTATCATTTTATTATATAATTTTACTATTTTTTCAATGATGTTATAAAAATATTATTTCATCATTTAATATTATTCTGTGCATCGTGCAGATTATAAGAGAAAAAAGCAATTCTATTTTCAGATAATATCATATAGGAGGAAACAAAATTAAATTAATATTAATAACTAAAAACTATTTTATTTGGAAATAAGAAGGAATATAAAGGAAAAGAATTTCGATAATTTTCTCTTCAAATTAGAAAGAAAATAAAAAAATATAAAAAGAAAAATTAATTTTATTTTTCTTTTATATAAAAAAATAAGTAATAAAAATTTTTTCAAAAAATTAGTCCCTTTGTGATTATTCATTAATAAAACAAGACACAAAAATAAATTTAAAAACATTTCATCATGCGATATGGAAATTTACGTGATGTGATAATTTTTTTTAAATGTAAGAGGTCAACACACTTAAGACACATTATACTAAATAAATATAATATATTAATATTTTAAATAAATAAATAATCTTTTATAAGAAATCATAAACACAAAATAAAAATATTTAATTTTTTATTTTAATATAATTAGTTAAATTCTCAAAATTTGTATCACCGTTAAAAAATATATTAATATTGTATATGCATTTTTTAATGTAGATCATATTAGGGTTCTCAAAATGAGACACGATAACTAAACACGATTTGCTTAACATATGAAATAAATGGTTTAAGATTGAAGTTAAATGAGTTCGTGTCATAAATGAGTTATCCATTTATTTATGACACGAATATGAACGTGTTGTGTCACGAATTGACACACTGATTAGGCGAGTGACTTATTTATTTAAAAGTAAAAAAGTAATTTTAGTGTTAGATATAAACACTCTGACTAAAACATATTTAAATTTTATTATTGTATTACTTTTTTATTTTAATTATGAACTTTGAAGAATTTATATATTTTATGTGTGAAAATTTACTTTTAAATATGATCGGAGTTAAATAGATTAAAAATTAAAAGATACTATAATCATGTTAAGTGGATTGTATATAGCTTAACACATTCATTTAACTTATTTATGATATTAAGCAAATTATACAAGTATATTATTCAATATGATCAATTTAATCTATTTATGATATTAAGCGATTTAAACATATTATGTTCGTGTCAACCGTCAAATTTTATATTGTATTTACGTTGAAGTTATAAAAAATTATTTTATTATTTAATATTGTTTTGCCTCTCGTGCGGGTTTTAATAGCAGTACCAAAAGAAAAAAGAAATTTAATATTATCCTTCTATAAGGAGGGAATGGATGATTTAAAAAAAATATATAAAATGGATAAATCCATTACTATAAAAAAACACAACCGACAAATCGTTGGAATATATGTCTTTTTTTAAAATAGATTCCTTGCTAGTCGAGCAAACATATAAAGCTTTCCAATTACCCCCCCTATACATGTCTAAACTTTCCCTCCCCTACTACCCCGCCAAATCTTTCTCTCCGCCATTTCTTCCTCCGACAAAACATCAACCTTAACGGCTCCAAATTCCTTGGTTACGGTTGCTCCGATTTCATCATCTTCACAATCTCTCTGTTACCATCTTTATCAATACTCCTCTTTTGAATCTTTTTTTTTTCTTTTAGTTTATCAATTTCTTATCTTATTGTTTTTCCTCTTTATGTACAATATCACCTACCGTAAAGTTTCTTGATAGAAAGATATGAGCAGAGAGAAGAACAATATACAAAGTTGTTATTTTCTCTCTGTAATCCATGTCTTTGCTATTACCTTATTATTGTCCGTGCAACCCATTTCTTGCCAAGATGCTCAAAGCTACAATAATCCAGCCGCGGAGCAACTCCTCTCCCGGCTGGTCTATAACAGTTTTTCAAATTTCACCGCCGTTTTCAAGAGAGACATAAAGAAACACTTTGGTTTCTGCATAACGGACGTGTGTGTATAAGTTCATATATGTTTTTTTTTTTTTTTTTCCTTAAAGAAAGATATTTGGAATGGAGGTTTAGATGTCTTGGCTTGGTTTTGCAGGGATTCAGATTGGAATATGGCATTCAATTTCTCCAAAAATACAGATTTTATTACAGATTGTGCCAGGAAAACTAAAGGTATGATATATTCAATTCAATTCCTATTATTTTTATCTGTCTCTGTTATTAAGTCCAGTACGGGGTAGGCAATGTCACTGTATTAGTAGCCATTTGATTGAGCACCTGCATTGGTTGGGGTTCAATCCCTGAGAACCCCCTTCGACTTTAAAACATATTTCTGATATATTTTAAATAATAATATAGAATATGGAACAGATATTAACAGTAACATTATTCTAACAACAGAGGGGTTTCGGGGATTGAATACATGAGCTCCTGATTTAGTGAAGCACTGTCTCATATATTGAGCCATATAAACATAAATAAGCTGTATGTATTTGCTTAGAAGATGCAAAGGACATAGTTGACATATAATTCATTAATTTTGCTTTTCAACTTCAATAGAAGCTCTACAACTTGGTCCGGAGGAATTCTTTTTACTTTTTTTTTTATTTTTTATAATTATGTTTCCTTTATGGAAACTACTTTAGAATTGAAAAGAAAGAGAATGTGCTTTTCTAAAAGCTGGTTTACAAATTGGAAATAAAGAGTATGTGTTCTTGTTGTGGGCAAAGAGTAGAAAGCCTTGGGGTAACAACTACATAAAGAAATCAATCTTGTGAATCAACCATGTTTAAGCATAAGAACAGAATATCTAGATGTAGTTGGATTCATCAAAACTCAAAAGTTTGGTTCTCTTTCCTCCTGGTTTTTTTTTTCCTGCTTAGAATATGAGACATACAACAAGTGATAAGGTCAATGAGGATATTGTGCAAGAAATATGCTTTCTAAGGGTCTAGTGCTTTGATTTACATTGGCTTCATTCAAAACTTTGCACTTCTCTTTACCCCAACAAACAACTTATGTTGTGTTTGGTGATGAAAGTAAATTCAATATAATGAAATTAATTAAATTTTAGTTCATTTTTTCTGTTGAATTTTATTTGATTCCATTAATTTTATTAAATTCAATTATAACCATACCAAACATAGACTTAATTTATTGAGTAATTTCTTAATTTTATCATTATAATTGAGTGTCCTTTAGGCTTCAGCTATACAATTATCCTGAATATTTCTTATGGGCTGTGGTGGATCAGGAGATATGCCACAGCGGATATGCACAGCAGCAGAAATCAAGTTCTACTTCAATAGTTTCTTTTCACAAGGATCAAAGAGTTCCAATTATCTAAAGCCTAACAGAAACTGTAATTTAAGCACATGGGTTTCTGGATGTGAGCCAGGATGGGCTTGTAGTGTTGGTCGTGGTCAAAAGGTTGACCTCAAAAATTCAGAAACTATGCCTGATAGAAGCACAGAATGTCAACCCTGTTGTGAGGGTTTCTTTTGCCCCCATGGTCTTACATGCATGATACGTAAGTATTCTTAATCTATAACTGTGCTGATTGTATTTGTCCCTTGGTATTTCTTTTTACATTTGTTGGTTAGCTACACCCCTTTTCTTATGCCCCAATAACCATCCATATCACGTTTGATGCTCTCTATAAAAATTCTCTCTCATTTATCATTTTACTTCTGGATGATGAGATAAAACATAAGTATTCATATAAATAAGCCTAGGAATATATGCTTTGCTTGGATTGCTACTGAAAGCAGTCAGTTCCAATCAACTTTGTGTTATTGCTATTGCTACCAAGGAAAGTCCTGAATATCTAAATATTTTGATTGATCACAATGAAAAACTATATAATCAATTTACTGTGTGTTCCTGAGGTTGAAAACCAATTAGGACATGGACTTTTCCCCCAAAACAACTGAGAATACATCTCGTTAGAATGTGTGAGACTTTTTTCAGAAATGTTATTTCGTAGTTCAACTCCAGAAATTACGAAATGAATTTGTGATCTAACTTAAAAGAGTGCACATTGCAAAATAAAGTTGCATGCTCAGCAAAAAGAGTTATAGCTTACTTTAGTTATATAGAGAAAGCATCAGCAGTGCCTTCTCGTAAATATACTTGGAATTTCTGTATTGAGACACAACTTCTTGCAACTTGCTGGATTTTCTTTCAGTTATCTTGTTTAGTGGGTGCAATTTCATGTTCCAAATTGAGTTTCAACTAATTTTTTGTTGCTTGTCATTTGTCCATCTTTTCATTGAAGCATGCCCGCTAGGTGCTTACTGCCCACTTTCAAAATTGAATAAAACCACCGGTATATGTGACCCGTAAGTTCATTCTTGTTCTGTACACTTTTGCTTCAAGTTTCTTCTGCTTTAGCATACATTAATATTTATTAGCAGAAATGTTTTGCAGATACAATTACCAAATACCTGCTGGGAGGCCAAATCATACTTGTGGGGGAGCTGATATTTGGGCTGATATTTTGAGTAGTAGAGAGGTATTCTGTCCCCCAGGATCATTTTGTCCATCCACTGTCCAGATGCTGCCTTGCAGTAGTGGGTATTGATAACTATCCCAAAATCTCCAGCCCATGTATTTCTATAGAATTGCAAGTTACATTTATTTATTTGTTGTTACATATTTTTTATTTGGCTGTTTAACATTTTATTTTCCCCTTCACTGCATATCACAGTTATCCATTGCTCATTTTCTTTATTACTGATGCAACTTATCTGCTTTCATTGTTTCAGATATTACTGTAGGACTGGTTCTACATCTCAAGCAGGTAGGTTCCTTTGTCCATAAATACTTCTCATATCCAAACACTATTAGGTGTTGAATTTTGGGATATCTGAATTGGAATACCAAGTTTTAGCCATTTGAGTGTCTCTTGGGGACTACCTTTTTTTTTTTTTCCACTTAAGTATCTATGCCTTTTGAATTAGAAATTTGGTTTAATTAACAAGATGGTGGTTCTGACTGCCTACTGCTCTTACTGATGTCTTTGCAGGGTGTTTTAAGTTGGCAAGTTGTGAGCCAAAATCAACAAATCAAAACATTACTGCATATGGCATCTTGATTTTTGTAAGTGACCAACACTTTAATCATTGAGATGTGACATATTTGAGCTTCTATGATGATTTCATTTGTGCTATATTTCAATTTTTGTTATGCTTTGGAGAAGATTTGATATTTCATTCTACTGCTTGCTATCAAATTTCAGAGTGTTATTATGGGCTGATTTAACATAAGAATAGCCACAGGCAGACTGAATATTAAAAATAAGCGAAGGAATCATCAACTAAACTGTTTTCTTTAATTGGTTACTTTTTTTTTTTTTTTTTCGCTTTTCCTCTTGTTTGGTATAAAAGAATAAAAGAACTTGAAGGATATAATTCATTTATAGATGATAGAGTTTGGTCTATTTAGATTGAATTCCACAAAATTGAATTCATGGGACTGAAAGGAATGTTACCATTCCAATCGAACGTAAAAATATGAAATTTCAAATGCATTCCACAAAAAACTTATGGGCTTCATTTATACCGAACAACCCTTCGTGTTGGTTCCCCGACTGGTTTGCAGCTTGGATTCTTGTTAGTTCTTATATAATTAGGAAGGATGCAGGATTGATTGAAAAAGCATTATGCAACTCCTTTTAAAGGCCTGAATGAAAACAAATCTACTGATCTATTACCTGGATGTATTTTATTTTAGATCTTCAAATTATCAGTGAAATTATTGGACACTATATTTGCTGTTAGTGGAATTGCTGATAATGTACGTTGTTGGAACCATCAAACACTACCCAAATCCTAGTCATGCAAATGTTTTCTGCTATATGACATATACAAATTATCTTATACGCAGAACCATCATCTCTGACATTTCATTTGTCAATGCAGGCTGGATTGTGTTTTTTGCTTATCATTATCTATAACTGTTCTGATCAAGTTCTCGCAACTCGAGAGAAAAGACAAGCAAAAACTAGGGAGAAGGCAGTTCAAAGTGTGAGAGAAAATGCACAAGCACGGGAAAAATGGAAATCTGCAAAAGACATTGCTAAGAAGCATGCAATTGGACTGCAAACTCAATTATCTCGCACATTTTCTCGTACAAGATCTAAAAGACAAGCAGAGATGTCAAAAGGTACTGAAAAAGCTAAATCTCGAACAGATGGAGGTGGTTCAAAAGGAAAGAAAAAGGAAAAAGCGAGCCTTACAAAGATGCTGCATGAAATTGAGGATAATCCTGAGAGTCACGAAGGCTTCAATTTGGAGATAGGAGATAAAAATCTAAAAAAGAATGCTCCAAAGGGTAAGCAATTGCATACTCATAGCCAAATGTTCAGGTATGCGTATGGACAGATTGAGAAGGAAAAGGCTATGCAGGAGCAGAATCAGAACCTAACCTTTTCTGGGATAATTTCAATGGCTAATGATATTGAAATTAGAAAGAGGCCCATGATTGAGATAGCGTTTAAAGACCTAACCCTCACTTTGAAACATAAAAACAAACATCTGCTAAGGTGTGTGACTGGAAAATTATCACCTGGCCGAGTTTCCGCTGTCATGGGTCCCTCTGGGGCTGGAAAAACAACATTTCTTTCTGCTTTGACAGGAAAAGCAAGTGGATGCCAGGTGTCTGGAATGGTTTTGGTAAACGGTAAGGCAGAACCAATCCGGGCATACAAGAAAATCATTGGTTTTGTTCCTCAAGATGATATTGTGCATGGAAACTTAACAGTAGAAGAGAATCTTTGGTTCAGTGCAAGATGCAGGTATGCACTAGCGAATTCGTCCAATCAGGCAAGCTACATTATATATATAAATACATATTTCCCCCCCCCCCCACCCGGTTTATTAAGCATCTTTAATTACTGGCTTTTCATTATCATAGGCTTTCTGCTGATCTACCGAAACCAGAAAAGGTTCTAGTTGTTGAAAGAGTCATAGAGGCCCTAGGGCTGCAGCATGTGCGAGATTCTCTAGTTGGAACCGTGGAGAAGAGAGGGATTTCTGGAGGTCAAAGGAAACGGGTGAATGTGGGGCTTGAAATGGTTATGGAACCTTCACTTCTGATATTAGATGAACCTACATCTGGTTTGGATAGCTCCTCTTCCCTTTTGCTGCTTAGAGCTCTTCGACGTGAAGCTCTTGAGGGGGTAAACATTTGCATGGTTGTCCACCAACCGAGGTAAATTTCAGCTTTACTACAAGAATACAGATGACTTTTATTTGTTGTGTACTATATTTTCACATTCTTTGCTTTTCTACAACATTTTAATGCCATATGCTTGCTAAATGAGAAAATCAATTTTTTTTTCTTTCTTTCTTCAGTTACACATTGTTCAGGATGTTTGATGACTTGATACTTCTAGCAAAGGGGGGCTTAACAGTGTATCATGGATCAGTGAAGAAAGTCGAAGAGTACTTTAGTGGCCTCGGAATTACAGTACCTGAGCGTGAGAATCCTCCAGATTACTTCATTGACATTTTAGAGGGTATAGTAAAACCTGCAGGAGTGAACTATAAACAACTTCCAATTAGATGGATGCTTCACAATGGCTACCCAGTTCCTATGGATATGCTGCAGAATGTTGATGCATTAGAAGCATCAGCAAGTGACTCAACTCCTGGAGCCGGTTCAAGTGAAAATGGATCTGAACCACAGTCCTTTGCTGGAGAGTTCTGGCAGGATGTGAAATCCACTGTTGAGGTGAAAAAAGATGATATAGAAAACAATTTTATAGACTTAGGCGACTTATCCAATAGGAGAACCCCTGGTGTTTTTCTACAGTACAGATACTTCTTGGGAAGGTAAGGCCACGGCAATTTTTTTTTATTAATTTTTATGTGAATTTGGAATTGCTGAATAACATGCTCTTGTACTTTTACTGAAACCTTTGAATCTTTTGCCAGCATCAAGTGTGAGGTCATCATACTGGTTTAAACATGACTACTTTTGACTTCTTTTTTTTTTCCCCTTCAGGATATGCAAACAGAGACTACGAGAAGCAAGGACACAGGCAGTAGATTATTTAATTTTATTACTTGCTGGAATTTGCTTAGGAACATTAGCTAAAGTGAGCGATGAAACTTTTGGAGTTCTTGGTTACACATACACCGTCATTGCAGTTTGTAAGTTCAAATCCTTTATAATTATTCTTGTATGAATGAGTAAATTGATTTGGCCTTTGTTTGATGCTTGATGTTTTGAATGAGAAAATTGTAGAATTCCTTTTAGGAGGAAAACACAAAAAGCAGTCTTTAAAATGTCAATCTTACCGTAGCTATGTAATTTTCAGAAAAGTTTTAAGTAAATTCCATACAAGGTTATTCTGTGCAAGGTTTGCTTTCTCACCAGCCATAAATTCTGATGGATTTCAGCTCTACTTTGCAAGATCGCAGCTCTGAGATCATTTTCTCTGGATAAGCTACATTACTGGAGAGAGAGTGCTTCTGGTATGAGCAGCTTGGCTTATTTTCTTGCAAAGGATACAGTTGATCATTTCAACACATTTGTGAAGCCACTTGTGTATCTATCAATGTTCTACTTCTTTAATAATCCAAGATCAACAGTCACAGACAATTACGTAGTTTTGATTTGTCTGGTTTATTGTGTGACTGGGATAGCTTATGGACTAGCCATTTGCTTTGACCCTGGTCCAGCTCAACTGGTAAGTGTCTCGAAAACAATGCATATATAGACAAACCACAGATACACAAAGTTTCCCCTTACAAGCTACCTTTTATGTTATGCAGTGGGCAGTGCTTCTTCCGGTTGTTTTGACTCTAATAGCAACCCGCGGAGACAGCAAATTTATTACAAAACTATCTGACTTGTGTTACACTAAATGGGCATTGGAAGCATTTGTTATATCAAATGCTAAAAGGTTTCTAACACTATGCTTCCCCATATGTGATAATTAGCCTCTGTATGTTTACCAGCTTAATCTTGATTTTGCTCCTTCTTTAACTTTCAGATACTATGGTGTATGGTTGATAACGCGGTGTGGTTCACTCATGGAAAGTGGGTATGATCTCAGTCACTGGTATCGTTGTTTAATCTTCCTCATTGCATTTGGATTAGCTTGTCGTATTCTCGCATTCATGAACATGATTACTTTCCATAAGAAGTAAATTCCACCCGTTATGTACAGAGTAGAAAAAGATTGATGCAAACATTCTTAGAAACTTACACAGAATTGAAACATACTGACAAAAATGTGGTCGGTAGTCCATCAAGGAGTTGAAGAAGACTACTTGGAGTTCATTGTTTATGGGGAACATGTATAAAGGAATCTCATCCAAAAAGCAGTATGTTAATCTGGATGAGGCCGCAATGTAAATCATACCAAAGTAGCTTCATTTCTGTATTATCGTTTTGTGTGAAGGGGTCATCTTTTTCTTTTTCTTCTCTTTCCCCCTTCTCTGTTTATACCTATTTGACAAACACAGGAGTAGGAATTTAATGAAGGGACACCCATTTTCCCTTTTCTTTTTATTCCTCTTGTTCTCCTTTTTCGTTCTTTTTTTTTTTTTTTAAATATAAACTGCAACATCTTGTATAGGAGCATGGTTAGTTTTATTTCCAGCGTAAATATTTATATATATATATATACACGCACATTGAGAGAGAGAGAGAGAGAGAGAGAGAGAGAGAGAGAGAGAGAGAGATACACACACTACAAAAAAGTTCAATTTTCTTCTGTTTGAATATTTGATATCTGGAAAAAGCTTAGCTCCATCCAAATTTTGTTCAAGAAGAAATATAACACCTCAGCCCATCAATTTGTTTCCTTTGTGTTAATGCATCTGCTAAGGACAATAATGCAGTGAAAAACAAAAGATTGTAGGTTCAACCAGTACTCAGAGTTAAAGAAAGCTGGCTAATCATATTTTCCCTTTAATGATAATATTCTTTCTGATACTTGCACCTTCCATTAAAATATTGAATTCGTTGCTTAAACAATATTAAAAGAAAACATTACTGCAGATATTCCAGTTCTAGATAAGGGCACTTCTGTTTCTTGTTTTTTACAAAGTTGAAAGCAGAGAGCATGAAAAACTTCTACTGGCTGCAGAAAGTAGTTTCTCTCAAGTTTTCTTGTACCTTCCTTTGTCAGCTACAACCCTAATTCCTCCATACAATCCGCTTGCCTGAGGCAATGTAAATTAGAAGTCCTAATATCCAGACACTTTGTTAATTTAGCAGAATATCCAATGATGTATATTTCAAAAAATAAATTCTATCTCCAAACTGTATTGCCCATAAAATTAAGCGCTGGGATGCCTCTTATCTCTACATCAAATGCAGGTGCCTGGACTAATCTCAAACTGCTGAGTTGTGGGTCGTTCCGGATGATATCAAGCGCACGCATCTGATCCTACAATATGAAAAACGCAAATGAAGCCACTGTAAAGCTTTAACAGAAAGCAATAAGCATATTTGTGTCTAAAAACATCTTATAAGAAATGTCTGGCAAATGGGCTACAAGGTGATTCATAACTAATATGGTAATATACATCACACAATGTTGAAATGAGGATCTCTATGTTTAATTTTCAGCAGATTATAATGTGGTAATATACATCACACAATTCTAGCAATAGCTGCATCTATAGACCAACGAAGTTACTCCTATTTTGGCCTAAAATCTGGTGCTCGTAAGTGCAATTGCAAGGGGCCCTTGAACAAGATATTCCTACCAGGCTATAAATGCATTTGGAACTTACCAATATATCCCACTTCTTTGGAAGGTATCACATACTTTCCAAAAAATTGCAAGGGATTTCTGCCCCAGCTCCCCAGGATATATCTTCCACTGGGCAACAGAGAGAAATTTCTCTACTTTAAATGTGCGAAAGGTCAAGGTGATACCAGAATCTTTAAACGAGGAGTGTTTGACAAAAAGATGGTAAAGATATTTTTGTGGCATCTATGACTCAAAGCAAAGTGTAGAGATATATAAATACTCAGAAACACATAATACTTATCGTAAACGGAAATATCAGATGTACCTTCCTTTTCATTGCACAGAACTTGCAATCTGAATGTGATGCAGATGGAGGCAGAACCTGATTGACAATAAGCCTCCTAACTGGAACACCTTCTTTACTTAGGGATGCACACAACCTTGACGATTCGTTTACTGCCATAATCTTAAATGGACAAAAATCAAAACAGTGACAAGGTGATTACTTAACCATTGTTCAAGCAAGTACTTAAGACCATTTTTCACTGTGCAGAAGCTATGTGACAACCAAATGTTTGAGACATATTATACTAACCATGTTGCCGCTTTTCTTGCAATTGTATCCTATTTTTAACTTTGTGGCTATTGAATCCTAAATTCAGAAACTTGGTTGCAATTCCACACTGCCGTTCAAGTTGAGAAAAATAATTGCTATGTATATCTATAGCACATATATATCTTATATGCATGTGTGGGTATTTCTGATTGGCATAAAGTTCCTTGGTGGATCCTGCATCATGTAGAACTATGGGTTTGACCATTAGAAAGAGGTCATAAAATTGCAACAAGCCATTTAGTACAACCCAACTGCTTACTCCTGAATGTATTTAGATGCATCACTATTTTCCTAACTTAGTACTAAAATATAGATATTAATCTGCACAAGTTTCTGTAAAATATGTGATATTTTATTGCTTCTCGCAACACATCCATTTTACACTTCAAGCAAAGCGGACAACTTAGTGCTGAGAGAATTTAACCTTGAAACTGAATTTCTGTAATTGAGTTTTCATCATAAAGCACAACAAAACATATCACAGATGCAGTACTGGAAGAAAACGATGTATGAAATTTGATAGCACAAATTGAAAAAGGTAAATGAGCTTATCTTTCAATTTTATTGCATGATAAATTGATGTCCATATTGAAAAAGGTGAGCTGATGTTATACCGTTGGAATTGTCACTACAACAAATTCGGTTCTGTCTGAGTCACAGAAAAGATCTCGCACTCTAGCCATCCTCTCTCTTAATTCCTCCAGTTTATCCTCCTGTTTGTCAGACTACAAATTTAAAGACAAAAAAAATTGGAGCTTAAAGAGCACAACTATCAAATTCAACCTCCATGTTCACAGTATCTTGTTGTGCCTCTTCTTTTCTAAACATAGATTTGAGTGCTGAAGTTGCTGAAGCTAGCTTCTTTTTTAGCTGGATTCAGTAAATAATTGGGAACAAAATTTCAGTTATCTAACAGCAGTAAGACAATGAAACGACTGTATATAATTCCACAAGAAAGTCAAATACTTCAAGAACTAGCTTTTTTCTATCATGATGGACTTCCAAATAAAATATAATGTATCTTGGGGCACAGAATGAAAAACCATGTTGTAAGACATTTAGAACATGATTATAAGACCCACAAAAATCTTTTAGACTTATTTCATGTTTAACATCAATATTTTCTTTCAAATGTTGGTTAAAAAAGAAAAAGATAAAGAAACAAATCCTCATCTAAGTTTGGACTTTGAACTCATACCTTCATCATTTTGCCTAATGATGCATCCAAGAAGTCAGGCAGGGATAGAAGCTGAAGTGTATGGCCCTATAGAAGAGAAAAATAAGTGATAACCAGATATTGGAATTTAAAGTGATATCTAATATTCCAAAAATAATCACAAACCGTTGGTGCAGTATCAAATACTATCCGAGTAAACTTATTATATTCTTGGGATTCAAGAAATTGCATAACCTGCAAAACACCATTGCAATTACAAAGACTGCTGCAAAAGTCTAAGAGAAATTTAGCAAATCAGTTAGAGTAAGAAAAGGAGACTCTACATGCCTTTGAAATCGCAATAACTTCATCTAGACCGGGCGGAAGAATGTCCAATAGCTCTCCCAGTTTTAGTTCCCCTAGCTACAGCGAGTACACAAGATAGCACAACTATACGAGTCAAACATAAGCCCTATATCCAGAAAAGATATGCAAAAAAGTTCCCAAAGTAGATTTAGAAGAGATATAACTATATAAGACACTAGCACTCAAAATCTCTTGGGCTGGCAAAGTTAAGTTCTAAATCTCTTGGGCCAGAACAGTTAATCAAGATTTAATTGTATATTTATTCACAAATTAGTACTTGCTACATGCCCATAGAAATAATAAAGCAAATGGAGAGAGGAAACTGCAACATTTTTGTTATTGAAACAAATATAACTAGACATGCTGACCTGGTGAGCAAGCATGCCAAGGCCCATTCCATCCATAGTCTTTTGGTTTACTGTGCGGAATTCTTCTCTAGCTTTCTCAGGGTTTATCTGTCACAAAGCTAAAATTTAAATATGCATATAAATGAAGTGACGATGAAATATTGGCCCATCATGAAAAAAAAAAATCAACAAACAGAGAATCCACTCCTTCAACAGGAACAAGCACTCCTCCTGTTAAATCCTGGAGATAATAAACCAAATGCAAGTTTGTTCTAAATATTAGATGTCGCTGTGTACAGTTTCACATTAATGACAACATAGAAAAACAAGGGGCGAATGATTAAAGACATAAAAAGAGGAAATAAGTCCTAATACCTGGGCAAAGGAATCACTTAAGGAGTGAGCAGGGTCAGTTGAGACCACTATTGTGGGATGGCCATTGTTAGCAAATTTTACAGCAAGGGAAGCAGCACAGCTTGTTTTTCCAACACCTCCTTTTCCACCCAACATGTAGTATTTTTGTTGGGTCCCAACTACCATCTCATCAAACCCACCAACAGTATCAACAGCAGTCACTATCGATCTCACTACAGGCAGAAGCAAGAAGCTGAATAAGCAAAAACTTATAGTAACTATTGAATTTTGTTGCACATTGATTTCAACTTAGAGCTTGCAAAGCAAAGCAAAGCAAAGCATGTTGACTGTTCAGGAGCGCACATTCTCAAGAATGTCATATCTAAACATCTTAGCTCGGATTTTGCCAAACTCCAGAACTTTTCAATCTTTGGAGTTGAACCACTGAGGAATTCCTCTCAATTATGATAGCCCTCGAAAAGGAATAGAAAAATAAATTAATTGTCCTTCAGATCATTGCTTAAATGCTAATAGGCCCTCACACTTGGCAATTCATTCCAATTTTAGATTTAAGAAACAATTTATTTAAATTCTTTCTTGTTTCAAAAAAAAAAAACTTTATCTTTCTTTTTATGAGTAATTACAATATAGTTCCTATGTTTTTATCAAATACACTAGTAAGAAACTCGGTTTTCAAAATTACACTATTTATTATCCGCATTATAATATCTATGATACTATTAGGTCCAATGGTTAGTTCCATTAAATGGCTGTGAAATACTAAAAACATAATTAACGAGAATTACTGTACAAGGACCAAATAATATAAAATTATGAAAATTAAGATCATTATTAGTGTTTTTCACCAAAAGCATGAGGACTACATAGTAACTATCTTTAGAGTTACTTTTGACATTTCATAGTCACTTGCAGGAAAAACTAGTCATTGGACCTTATAGTATAGTGGAATTATGTAAGGACTAACTAGTATAAAAAACTGAGATATTTACCAGTGCATTTGAGCAAAACCTAAGGACTACATAGTAATTATCCCTTCTTCTCGTGTTCACCATAGAAATACAGTATTCCTAACCATATATCAATGAATAAATGAAGTATTAATAGGTATGTGTTACGCCATAACACAAAATGGGTTATTATTTTTACTTTTGCTGATGTAGTATCAATAATGCAATGAAATTAAAATCCACAAAAGGGATTGAACTGGAAAACCATATGTCATTGATGAAGAAGAGAAAAAGGATTACCTTGAAAGGGGACTCCAACGGGATTCCTGTCCATTAGAGCTGAAATAGAAGTGAAATTTAAACTTCCGCTGGGTGTACAAAGGAGACTTAAGTTTCGGGTTTTGGAGACACGACGTAAAAGAGCTGTAGTCGCCATGAAAGTTTAAACAAGCCGAAAACCAAATGAAATGACGTATGACTATTTAGGCTTTTTGTTTGATTGAAAGGGAAAAAATCAAGCGACTTGTGCGATTTCGCTTCAAAAGTGGACTCTGAGGGAATTGTTCTGTTTTAGGACACGGCGAGCTAAGGGTTTTCATCAGGGTTTTGTTCTGTGAGTGAATTGAGAGATTATTATCAATTTTATTTTATTTTTTTTAACAAATCAATTTTTTACTTTCATTCACGGAAGATTTCATTTTATAAAATTATATAAATTAAAATTTTCATTTTAGTTGAAAAACCTGAAAATTAATGTTTAAAATTTGTGTTAAATCTAAATTAAATTAATATTTTACATATAAAAATTGTGCCTAATATCAAAATTTACAATATATTCACTATTTTTATTTTAGATAAACGTTGAATTTGGTTCCTGAATTTTTAATGAATATTGAAAAAAAAATATTTGGATTTTTTTTTGCAAGAGAATACAATCACATCACTGATGAAAAATCAACTTCCATAGTCTCAACACATTGTGAAAGAACCACATAATTATTAATTTCTACACCAAACAAAAGAAATTGTACAACTCTGTGATAATGTTTTTAATTCTATACATTTTGATGAATTTTATGAAATTTTAAACCTTCGATCCAAACATTGCCTTATAAATTTCTCATATAACAAACTAATAAATACTTTATAAAATAAAAATGAAAAATATTCAATTTTGCTTTTGAACAAAATAATAAGCACTACTCAGTTTGAGTTGAGGGTTGGAAAATCTAAATCTTATTTATCTTGTCCATCATAAACAGAAAATTATACTTAAAAAGCCAGATCATGTTTATACCATGTCTACAAAATAATTCTTTACAACCATTTCCTAAAACAAGCATTTGGCAAATTATATAATTCAAATAAGAACAACTAATAATTGACAGCAAACAAGAAATTCTTGACAATCATCCTTTTGAATTCTTATCATGAGTTTCAATTTTATGCGTGCATAGTTATAACAGAAACCAGAGATCACTCAATTGAAGGAAAAGATCATACTCACTGATTCTAGGAATAATAAACCATTGAAAGCATATGTAATCAAATTATATTTGGAAGAAATTAGAGGCAAGTAATCTGAGCTATGGCAACAAATCTTTGCCCTTTTCGGATGATTCTTTTTTCTTTTTAATATACTATCAGGTTCCACTTAGTCTCTGTCTACAAGCATTCATAATTATTAGAATTTCATAAGCGTGCTTAAATAATATAAGGATTTGAAAGTTGATGCAATAACAAAGCTGTAAGGTTCCTCAAAAGTTTTCATTAGAATCTCTCAAACAAATATGTATGCTACTGTACATACATTTCTCTGTGACTTATCTTATGAAAATTATTATTTTTCTTTTTGGGTATAACTCATGAAAATTATATATTATGAGGGAAAAAAAAAGAATCAGAATAATTATTGCATATAATCACCAATAATCCCCACATGAACAAACCCCACCTTGGAAATGGTGAAAGCGATTCACATCTCTTACCAAAATCTCTTTATCGGTGAACTTGGAAATGAACTTTGTAAAGGAATGGCAATCTTCACATAACCTCAAGTTTTTGGATATCCGAATTGTTTCCCCTTTACTCGTATTGATAAGCCCAAAGGCAACAGCTAGTTTTTCGCTATGGCCTAGTACAATTCGTTCCTTTTCCTCTGCATCAAGATCGTAGAGCACAACTTTAGTTTGTGGCACATAGCCTTTCTCCTTCATTTCTGTTGACAGTTTAACTAAAAAAGCATGGAGCTGCTCAATCTGTGGATTGAACTCATCAACAGACACAAACGAGTATATTTTTCTTTTAACTTCAATCCAACTGCAACCGGGTACTTTTTGTAGTCCTTGAGCTTCCAGCAGCTTCTTCACTCTTTTTACTCCATCCCAGATGCCAGCTTCTGCATAAATGTCAGCGAGAAGCACATAATTCCCAGCATTTGTAGGCTCAAGCTGAAAAAGCCTCATGCTTGCCCTCTCTGCAAGTTTAACATTACAATGTATTCTACAAGATCCAAGAAGAGAACCCCAAACCTTGGGCCCTGGTTCAATTCGCATATCCTGAATAACTTTAGCAGCCTCCTCTAACCTATTGGCACGACCAAGGAGGTCCACCATACAAGCATAATGCTCTACACTAGGGTATATCCCATACTTCTTATGCATCGACTCAAACAAACTCTTCCCCTCCTCAACAAGGCCTGCATGGCTGCAAGCTCCCAATACACTAACAAATGATATAGGACTTGGCAATACACCTTTATCAGTCATTTCTTCAAAAATTTGGATTGCTTTCTTTCCAAATCCATGAACCCCATAACTTGAAATCAAAGAATTCCAAGAAATAACATCTCTCTTATCCATCTGATCAAAAACCCCTTGCCCCAATTCAAGCTTACCACATTTTGCATACATAGTAACAAGGGCACTAATAACTGGCAAAATACTATCAAGTCCCCTCCTAAGAATATACCCATGAATCAACCTCCCTTGCTCCAGAGCTGCAAGAGCAGCACAAGCTTGAAGCACACTAACCATTGTCACAGAATTTGGACACAAATCTTCGGTTTCAAGAATCATTTCTCTGAAAAGCTCCAATGCCTCAAAAGGTTTTCCATTCTTTGCATAACACGCAATCATAGCACTCCAAGAAACCACATTTTTCACTGGCATTTCATTAAAAACAAAACTAGCATACGATGTACAACCAAATCTTGCATACATGTCTACCAAAGTAGTCATAATATGAACATGTGCCTCATACCCACGTCGCAAAAGTTGGGCATGAATCTCCTTCCCCTGCTTTAGCAGTGATACCATAGCATCCGATGCAACACAGGCTTTAAGTACATATGTATATGTAAATCTATCAGAGTGAATACCAAGAGAATTTATCCTACGATACAAACGCAACACCTCTTCTCCATGACCCGCCAGAGTAAGTGCTCGAAAGAGGGCATTATAAACATAGATAGTTCTCCTGCGAGTTTTATCAAACACTTTACGTACGTTATCAATGGAGCCAAAAAACGAATACAGATTAATGAGCTTAGTAGCCAAAAACGGATCTTGATCAAACCCATTTTCAAGAAGGTGGCGGTGAACAAATTGAGCATCAATGAGAGAGTTTTGACGGGTGCAAGAGAGAAGCAGAAGCTCATAAGTGTGTTGGGTTGGTTCAGGCTCAACCGTAAGGAGCTTAAGTGCTTGTTTTAGGTTACCTTGTTCACAAAGAGACTGTATTAGCTGGTTATTATTGGTTGAGGAGGAGGCGTCTCTGGGGTTTACGTGTATGAAGCAAATTGGTGGCTTTGCAGAGGAACGATGTAAGAAAGAGGCATAGGAAGGCGGTTTGGCGGTTTGAGGAGAGTGAAAAGACCACATTGAGAAGATGATAAAATGATGGCCTTCTGCTTCTAAGATTTAAAGACAAAAATTGTTTCAATTCTTTCGAGAAGATTTTCTACTTGGTTTTGCTTCATATCGTTCATCTCCCTCTCTGAAAATCTCAGAGCAATTGAATGTATTTCTTTTGTATGATTTTGGAGTCTTGGGATTTTTATAATATACGCTGGTGCGCATTAGTACAAAAAACTCATGCGCCGGTTCTAAAAAAGTCAAATATTAGGCAAAATGTATAGCGTAACGTATAAATTCACCCTAATAATTCATATAAAAAATTTTGCAGTGCTTTAAATTTTATTTGTACATATTGAATACTTCGATTTAAGAAATTAAACTTATCAAATACTTGTAAAAATTTTCTATCATATATCTTAACTTATAAAATAAAATTAATTAAATAATTAAAAAATATAAAAATTATTATTTCAAAAACCATAATAATCACACATCAAACTTAACTTAACAGTTCATATTTTATTTAAAATTCTTCGATCACATTTTCAATTGATTTGGAACAAAAGAATTTAAACTATAGAATTGATATACAGATAACAAAATTTGATTTAATTATGTTAAATGTAATTTTTAATACTGAAATAAATATTGTCATTCGTATCAAATATGAAAACATCAATTACAAGTTAATTCTACAAAATTTAATATAATTCAACAATATTAAAATATTTTATAGAAAAACAAATTTAGTATGGTAAATCTTAGTGCCAGTATTAGGATTTGATAGAACAATGAGCCAGAAAGGTATCATATTGCACAACACAAATCAGAAAATTCCAAGGCCTCCAATATTTCGAGTGCAATCAATCATAGTGAACTCAACTAAACTAAACCTTAATTCCAAGCTTGGAATATCAGGCTTAGGGTTGTTGTAACTATAATAGAAAAATTCAAATTACATGAGCTCAACTCATTTAGTATTAAAATTTTAGACAAGTTTATCCATTATCTCAAATTAATGTGCAAAATAAACTTGAATAAGCTCGAATTCAAACTCGAACTCAAGTATTCTGCAAGTTGAACCCAAGCACGGCTTGACTCAGTAGAGTCGACCATCAAGCTTGAAAATAAAGAATGATATCCAAGGTTCTAATTTCAATTACCTGAAAAAGAAGCCTACTACAGTGATTCAGCAATATATGGTACTGGTAATTCTTAAGGTCCAAGACAGTTAATGCCCTTGAAACTATACAGTAAGCAGTAATACATTGCAAGCAGGTAATTTTGATGCACTTGAAGTTTGTAGTGAGCAACTCCATTAAGTGCCTGTTGGATCATTGATCACACCCAGGAAATCGTCCTTTATGGTACCAATGCAGAACTGAAGAGAACAGAAAAGAGGAAAAAAAAAAAAAAAAAGAAACACAATAAGAACTAGATTTTGATCACTGCAAAACAAAATTATAAATGGTCAAGAGATCTTCGATATAAATGAATCAGAAATATAGAATACAATAGGTGATGTAGTCATATTGAATTCCAAACTAATTAGTTTTTTTTTTAGGAGTGAAACAAACCATTTTCATTTATAACAAATATAACAGCATGAAATTTCTCCATAGGATACCCTTAAATTTTGTGTAATTCATTTAAACCTAACATAGCATTAGATATTCTCTAAATTGCTTTTCAAGTGCTAAATATATGAAACCACCACCTATTGAAAATAATCCAAACAAACTATAGTTTCTGGATCCCCTTTATCCAGATAATGTTATTATATCCAAAACTACAAGGTAGTCTGAAGTCAAACTGATGCTGACCATAACAGAAAAGCACAGAAATTATATAAGTTGAAACAAAAATGGAAAACTTCTGCAACATAATTGGTGAAACAAGTAAGTTGATTTCTTCTTCTTTTTTTTTTTTTGTTCCTGTTGTACTTTGCAATAATGTCATTTCCATGGAAATACATAAACTGAAATAGGCCATATAAATATATAATGCAAACATGGTGCATGCCTCTTCACTTCCTTTTAAACAAAGGAACTCATTTAAAATTAGATGTATATCAATGCCAAAGCAATTCATATATCTGAGCATTCCTTAATTCTCCAAATCATATCACGTGCACTAAAATGAAAATTATATTCCTCACTTTGTAAAATAATTCTCATTAGATGCCAGCAATAACCTGGTTATAAAGAGGATAAATTATTTATACTTCTATTTCGTTATAATTCTAGTCCAGAGAAAGGATATTCCATTGGAGCTTATGGCTGATGATAGGAAGAAGCGAGATATCAAGAAATAAACAAGAGATTTATGCACATACAATTTCTGTAGCATCAACTCGAGTCCCAATTATCTTTAGTCGTACTTCACTATCCTTTTGAATCTTAACCTGAAAGATGTGCAACAAATCAATAACAAGTGTAAGTTTGTCAAACGAGCCGAAGAAAAAAAAAAAAAAGAGAAGATTCTCATTCAGAATAGGTCCAAAGCAAAGCATACTGATCCATCTGAAGTTGTATAGTTTGGCATATCTCCAGATTGGAACTCCATGTCATCAGGTATTAGCTACAACAAAAGATGAATAAATTAAGTTGTAGATACGGAAGATACATTCAACGGTTTGCATATACAAATGCACTCAATAGAGCAGAGAAATTATATCATAATAGGAAAACCAACAAACTTGAATACAAGTGAACTACATTTAGGACATGACAGAGGTTTAAAATACAATAGGAATTTACTATTATACACCCAATAACTGATACTGACAGAGAGATGTAGAAGTAGAGAAATAATACATTCAATAGAATAGAAAAATAACACTATAATAGGAAAACTTACAAACTTGAATACAAGTGAACCACATTTAGGTCATGACAGAGGTTTAAAGTACAATAAAATTTTACTATTACACACCAAAAAGTGGTACTGATTGAGAGATAAAGAAGTATCAAGAAAAAAATGAGTTTCCAATTTTCCTTACAAGAACAACCTTTTTCTTATAATATTCAACTTTTACTTGTAAAAATTTCTATCCCAAGTTTTACCCAAATGAAAACTTCTAGAGTTTTTTTTATTAAAGCAGACATATAAGAAAAATCTGAAAACTGAAGTTTGACATTCAACAACTATTACATTTCTTTTCATCCTAACATTAAACCAAAAAAAAAAAAAAGGTTTTTATTGCTAACAGAAAATGTGAGATTGGCAAAAACAAATTCTTCCTACTCTCATTTTTGGCTTTCTGAAAGTTACAAACGCCAAACAACAAGGCCAAACAAAAGTACTGGAATAAATTAAATGATAACTTCCATTTTCTTAATATCCTACGTGCTAACCAAAAAGTTTAAGTGATTCCCGTATTTCTATATAATATTATGGCAAAAATGCATAAACTATTAAGGAAAAAAGCACTCTTGTAAGACAAGGTCATTTAAAAACTTCATAATCCTCTAGGAAAAGAACTTCCAAGTAAAATGCATTACTTACATGGTTTGAAACAAAAATTTGAACTGGCCCTGCTTCTGCAAAAAAGCCCATCTGCCATATTTATGTATAAAATCATACTTTGGCTGCAGTGGAAAAATTCACAACTATAATTTTATAAAAGTGTTAGATTGGTAAAAGAGAAGCATATACCTTGTTTACCATTGTAACAACAGCTTCTAAAATCTCTCCCTTAAATGGCCTGAACACAACGCACTGATACTTCACTGGAAATGTCACAAATCCTGTCCCATCTCGGATCAACCCTTTACCAATGTTCTCTATGCCTGTAATTGCCACCACAAAGCCATGCCGACCACTGCACGAATGCCAAGAAGTCAGAATGATGTTTACCCACAAAATAATTCATCGTCTATTGAAGAACAAGCAATCAATCAAGTATTTTAGAAAAATGTGACAAGTTATTGAATTTCATTTAGGTTCCCATATAAAGAATCTGAAATTTGAGCTAAACCACAATGGAGAACACTTAGCTGTTTCTTTTTGAAGGACAGATTCCAATCAACTAAATGCAGAAACAAAATAACAGTAACTACATCCATGGTCCATCTCTTGCATCGCAGGTGATGAAGGCTATTCAGTCAAGATAATATGATAAAATCCAGCAACAAATAAACCTCAACTAAGAATATGCATCAAGGAACAGAAGTGGATCGAACTTGGATCATTCCACAACAAGCTCCCGATACACCAACTGGCTTCTTCCAAATTTTCTTCTGAGACTAGACTAAATAGCTAACCAAGGAACCTTGATTTCTCAGAATACCCATTATCAATGACCTGAAATGCTACATTCTAGGATATCATTAGTAGTGCCATCACTTCGATTCCTTTTCAGCTTTTACAAATATGCAGGTTCAGCCAAGTGTCATAACTCATAAGAGACATAGTGTCATAAACCAAGGATTCAAATAAGCAAAGTCAGGTTGCAAGTTTGAGTTTCCTCTAGTGCCGAGCAAATAAAAAAAACTGAGAAGCCAAAATACTAACACGGATTACATAAAATCTTCTCTAAAACTAAAAACTTATTTAAGAATCCATTCTTCCCTGGTAAATTGAAAATCCTCAATTTCAGAGATGGGATTAATTAATTTCTTCAAATCCCATGAAAAGTTGAAAATTTTGATTGTTATTAAATTGATTGAAAATTTATAATGTAAAAAGGAAAGCCAAAGCAGAAACAAAACATAACCTGCATGTGCCCTCAACATCTTTCATGAGCTTGGAAACGAGATTGTCGCGGAGATTGCGCCCGAAGTAACGCGGATGCAATTGCATATTTCTCTCCAATACTATGTGGAAAAACATTTTCTGCTAATGAGAATAAAAAAACAGGCCAAAAGAGTGAAGTACTGATTGTTTAAAATGGCGAATCGGTAATGACTGGGTGAACAAAATGACATTTTTGCCTCACATAGCCCTAATTATCTTTCTCAAAACGCCTAAGGATCAGCATTCTGTTTATTCGATCGATTTTGGGCCACTTTCTAACCAAACCGAAACTTTCTAACCAAACCGAACAAGAAAGGGTACCAAATCAAACCGAATTGAGAGGGAAATTACCACTAGCAATTATTATTGGCTCGACCAATACAGGTTTCATATAAACTTAAGGCCACCTACAGTAAATCGAAGACTCAATCCTCATTCACTAAGCCCATTAAGAACCTTAGCGAGGCAAACTCAAAATGAATATTTAATTAGCGAGTCCAACATAACTATTATAATTAGGGGGCAATTTAATAAATATTATTAGTATTAAAATTCACGCGATGTGCGAAGCAGTATTAAAAGATGAAATATCTTTTATAAAATATTATTTAAAAATAATAAAATTATATAATAAAATGATTATGAAATGCGTTATAAATACACGAACTCCATTTAAATATCCGATTAAAAATTCATATAACCAAAATTGTTTAGAAATTCACTATTAATAACCAAATTCGTCCTGAACCTGATTATAATTACTTGTTTAAATATCTGAATCCATTTATATTAAAAATATTTTTTATTTTTCAAAAATAAAAAAGTAAAAATTATAAAATTATTATTTTGATTTAATAAAAAATATAATATAAATATTGAATATAATTATAGCATTAATTATAATTACAAGGGTATACATATAATTTTCTTTAAAAAAATAATTATTTTAAACATTTTTAGAATTTAATTAAATGGATAACGAATAGCGGGTACCTGAGTCATTGAACTCAATCCAAACTCAATATAAATAGTAAAAATATTATTCGAACATATCTCAAACTCATTTATTATCACTATCTAAATTCGCCAAAATCAAATTATATCTAATTGGGTACCCACCGAGTCAAGTAAAATTGTCATCCTTAATTAAGATATGTTTTTTTAAATATGATGCAGAGCCTTTCATTAACGATAAAAAAATTCATGTATGATACGTTTATATTAAAAAATGCACATACATTATTAATATATTTTTCAATAGTGATGATAATTTTGAGAATTTAACTAATTATATTGAAATAAAAAAATTAGGTTTTTTTTTATTTTTATATTTATGATTTATTATAAATAATTATTTATTTATTTGAAATATTAATATATTATTTATTTAATGTAATGTGTCATAAGCATATGTGAATGTCTTACTTATTTAAAAAGTATCATATTACGTATATTCTCGTATCTTGTATCATGAGTAAATGCAATTTAACTCATGCTGTATGAGACTATTTCATATATCAAGCTAATCAATCAAGATTTTTTTTTTAATTACTAACAAAAAAATAAGTTTTTTTTTTTTTAAATTTGTTTTTATATCATTGAAGTAAGAAATTAAATTTTTATTTATTTTATGTTTATAATTTATTCTAAAATATTATTTATTTGAAATATTAATGTATTACTTATTTTGTGTAGTTATTCTAAACATGTAGATTTTTTATTTTTTAAAAAATTATTTTATCTTTTAAAAAATTATTTTATCTTGTACATTTTCATTTTTCCTGTTTTATGTCTGTGCAATCTAATTCTTATTACATGAGCCTACTTCATACATCTATTTAATCAACCAAGGTTTTTTTTTCATTACCAATAAAAAATAAAGTGTTTTTTAATTTATTTTTGCGTCATTGAAATAATAATTTAGTGTTATTTTATTTATGTTTATGACTTATTATAAATGATTATTTATTTATTTAAAAATCAATGTATTATTTATTTAGTGTAGTGTGTCATAAATATGTGGATGTTCTATTTTTTTAAAAAAATTATCATATTCTTTGCGTTTCAATTTATATTTTTTAAATTATTTATATATTATTTATTTAATAGTAATATATTATTTATTCACATGTTTTTAATACGTAAATTACTTATTAATTATTTTATAAAAAAATAAATTTATATTAATAAATATTAAAGATAATTTTTTATAGATATTATTTTAATAAATTATTATTTAAAAATATAAAACAACTCATTTTCTTACGCTTCTAAATTATAATGCTAGAATTCTAATATTATAATGCAAAATAGCAAGTTATGTTATTTGCACTTAATTTCTTTATAATATAAATTGCTTTATGTTTATATATATATATATATATAAATTGCTCAATTTGTTGAAATTAAAGCAGATAACCAAAAAGTATCACGCAATAATTTTCTTACAAACCAAACAGAAGTCATCCTTGAAAACTATAATCAAACACTGGGCCTGCAAATGAAATGAACCATCGGATTGTAATAAACCACCGATTAATTTTTTCCTGGAAAATTTTTTTTAAAAAATAAGTTATTTTTCATGAAACAAACAAAATCTTTAAAATAGAGTGATGCATTTTTTCCCTGCGTAGTTCTTGTTGCTGACTTTAGTAGCTGCCGTTTTGGAACTTGGATGAGTAAATGAAAGGTAGAGGAGGACGTTGAATTTTCCATACGACACAGTGGACTTGCTTATGTGATAAATTGGAGCACGAGGAGAAATTGCGGGAGACAAATTTGAAGTCAGAAAACGACATAAGTACACTACATTTTATTTTATTTACATATTTATATAGAAAATTGATTCAACGAAAATATGTCGGAATTTATTTAATTTAAATTTTGAATAATTTATTCATTTTCCTAACATTAATGTTGATTATAACTAACATTACTTTGGTTTTATATATTATCATTACGACCAAAGGAATATTTAAAAATTAAATAGACAGACCTCAACATGTGTCCGTTTGTGTATATATATATATCCTCCACTTAAGATGTAAATATAATATGGGAAAAGAAGACAAAAGTCAAAAAATTAAAAAAAAGAATATATATTTCCTATATATACACGCACACATAATTAAAATAAAGTTAATAGTATGGCTAATATAATGTTTTCATTCTAAAAAAGTGAAACTTTGATTTCTTTTCTTTCTTTAATAATTAATTATTGATTTATTATATTCATTATTTTCAATAACTAATAGTCATAATAATAATAATAAAAGGAAGTGGCTTTTTATTAGTCTTTACATATGATTAGTGTTAGAATCCATGACATGCGCAAAACAATTTTAGAAGATGAAAATTTTTTTTATAACATTATTTAAAAATAGTAAAATTATATAATAAAATGATAATTTATATCTCATTAAAATATATAGAAAAATTACAATATTAAGATATGTCTTTTTAAGTATATTGTGAAACTTTTTATAAATTATGCAATAGTAAAAATCATACACTGTATGACCTACATAAAAAAATGCATACACGCTATAATATATTTTGCAGTGGTGATAATAATTTTGATAATTTAACTAATTATATTGAAATGAAAAATTAAGATTTTTTTTTAATTTTTGTCTATTACTTATTATAAATGGTTGTTTATTTACTTGAAATATTAATGAATTATTTATTTAATGTAGTGTGTTCTAAGTGTGTAACTATTCTGTATTTTCTTTTAAATTTATTATATCTTGTATATTCTCGTATCTCGTGTATTGTGTACGTACAATCTAATTTTTGATATATGATACTACTTCATGCACTAATCTAATCAACCAAGGTTTCTTTTTATTACTAATAAAAAATTATATATTTTTTAATTTGTTTTTGTCACAATGAAATAGGAAATTAAATATTTTTTATTTTTTATTTATAATTTATTATAAAAATTATTTGTTTATTTGAAATATTAATGTATTACCTATTTAATGTAGTGTGTCCTAAGTATGTGTGGATGTTTCATATTTTTTAAAAATTGTTATATCTGGTATATTCCCATATCTTGTGTTTAGTGTTTGTGCAACCTAATTTCTTATATATGAGACTACTTCATACACCAAGCTAATTAACCAAAGTTTTTTTCTTATTACTAATAAAAAATAAAGTTTTTCTTAAAATTATTTTTGTGTAATTGAAATTAAAAAATCAAATATATTTTATCTTCATAATTTATTATAAAGGATTATTTATTTATTTGCAATATTAATGTATTACTTATTTAGTATAGTGTGTTCTTGTGACATTTCGAAACGATCTTAAAAGGGCAAGTAGAGCAGGGGTTCCTGGTAAGCTTCTAGGATGGCAATGCTAGTTAGGGTAGTGAGCTCCTAGTAAGCTTCTAGGATGGCAAGGCTAGCTAGTGTAGTGAAATGTGAGGCATGGAAATGAATCAAGTCATATATCGAAAATGGGGTAACTAATCATCAGATGCGCCTTTTGGTGGAATGGCTAGAGAGTTGGAAGAACTCCAGGATTAGATATGCTCATTTGACAGAAATCCCAGGATGGGTGACTTAATTGTTTAACCTAAATATTTATAGGTTTATAATGCAAAATAAAAATGAATTATCTTTAAGGTATAAAATTTGCATGGTCGGTTTGAATGGTCAGAAACACCATTACATTACATCTAGAGCAGAGCAGAGCAGTAGATTGTGAGATATATAGATACAATACATTACATCTAGTTGTTAGATACAATACAAAGTAATTGAAATACAAAAAAATAAATATTATTTAGGACAATATTTCTAAAGGAATTTCAAAATGCAATTAGCTCATCATGTAATTTTTTATCTAAATGAACAAAGAAAAGAAAGGTAAACAGTAAAAAAGATATCAGAACTGGTATCTCTAACTTATTTCCAAACATGAAAACATAGTTACTGCACAAAACAAAATCACAAATAAAAACTAGAATCTTTTCTTGAAATATCAAGCAATCTGTTTTGCAGGGTGAATGGAGACAGCGATCTGTATTAACATCCATTCCAATCTCCAATAATCTTAAGATTGACAATAGGAGGGCTTGGGCAGGAGCATTGTTTCTCAGATTTTGTTTGAGTTTTATAGAGACTAAAAAGAAAAATACGAGTAATTGAATAATGGTGTAAAACGTACATGAGAAATGGAGCAAATGGCGTTTGAACCACCACTCAGCAGCTCCAACAGCAAACCTCCTCGCTTGCGGTCGCACTTTTTTCCCATTAACTTGGTTTGCCAAAGACAAAGATTTAGGGCAGCAGCAAACACAGGAGAAAAGAAAATGAAATAAACTTTGCTGCAATTTTTTGGGCTTAAAATCCCTAGATTTTACTGACGCAAATTTGTTAGTAACATGACACATATTTCGTCGGTAATCTAATTAAAAAAAAAAAAATTCTGCAAATATTTATCCACCGATTTCGTAGGTAATTCGTAGCTAAATTCGCCAGCCATTTATACACGAGCCATTTACTGACCAAGTTTTATTGGTCGGTAATTACTGACGCATTAGATACCAAATATGGTCGCTATATTTTTATAATATTTTCTAAAATTATAAAATTTATTTTGGTCGTTGTTGCCGATAATCCGTCGGTAAATACCAACGGATCAAATTCCGTCATAATTTGTGTCGGTATTTACCGATTTTTTTTGTAGTGCTGGTGATCAACAACAGTAGGAGAAAATACACGGAGGAGTCCTTTTGTTGGAGTAGTATTTCAGAGAGAGAAGTAAAGTTTTAAAAAGATTTTTTTAATACAGACACATTACGGATGGTGATTGTGGCGGAGGCAGCCGAAACTATGAAATGAACTATAAAATAAGAATGAACATAACCGGATAACCATTGCTCTCAAAAAAATGGACAGAGTTGTTTTCCGGTGGAGATTATACAGTCGACGACCACTACAAGTACACTGGCAGTGCACGTGCATGTGAAGTCTCAACTGTTGGACTGCGCTGGACCATTGTTTTCAAAAAATGTACATTTTGGATAGGGCACGGCTAGCCCATCATGACTATAGTATTAAAATAATATTAAAAATGGAATTCATATATATAATTATAAAAATAAGGTATATGTGAATTTCATTTTTAATATTATAAAATACATATAGATCCTATTTTTAATATTATTTTAATACTTCCGTCATTTAGCATTTTCCTTTTTATAAGAAAGAAGCCTCACCTGCAGAATCTGTTGTACTTATTCCTGACAATAGAAAAACAACTCTCGAACCCTATTTTGTACTCATCTTCTCTCCCGTGGAAATCGAGGTCTGTTTGAAATATTGCAACAGCAAATTTCATAAAAGAAAAAAAAGAAACTCGTCGATTCCCTGAATTTTATTTACCATTTGAAACCAAAACGACACCACGTACGTCTTGTCTACTCTATGGGCCATTGCCGAAAGTAAAAACTAACTGTATAATAAACAGTAATCATAATAATAGATAAGAATGAATTATCTGCTTCTTCCTTCCGCATTTTATATATATTTCCAAAACAAGAAGAAATGAAATATAAGGAAATGGAATTTTTAATAATGGTAATATTGTAAATTTTGTTCAACATTTGCCATAAATAAACCTTAAACTCAAGAAAATAAAAAAAGAAGCCAAACATACAGTAAAATCTAAAATGAAGGCCAAAAGCAAAATTAAAGATCAAGAAAAATGATGCCAATTATCATAAGAAGCATAATTATTATTTTTTTTCTTCAATCTGTTACAAACTAAAAGATAAAGAGAGATCAATCAAGCCCACATGCAGCAGCTCAATTGCTGCACCTCTCTGCTTCATAATCGCTACCAGTCACAGAGGAAACGACATGTCGTTGATAGGAAGTTCCATATCAAAATTTGTAACGAAATGGTCAAACTCAAAGGAAGGTAACAAAGCTTGTTCAGGTTTTGGAAACTCACAATTCTCGGTAGTCAAACCTTCGATTTCACCTACACAAGAAATATTAGTATTATTATACATGAAATGACCAGTACAACCCGAAAAATCCAAACTACCCATTTGCTCTAACCCATTTGAGAAAGGACCAATAAAGCCATTACTTGCACAAGAACTTGTTTCTGCAGTAGCAGAAATGCCAGTTCCAGTGGCAGCAATGATGGAAGGCTCAGCCATTTTCAATAGCCATTCAATGGTTTCACCATCAGTTCGGTTACCAAGTTCGCGAGTGAGTTGAAAGATTCTTGCGGCACAAACGGCAGGCAGCCTTATGCGGCGGTCTCGACCGTTCACCTTTGAATGACGATCTTTTCTCTGTTTTGCATTGGTGAGTTTGGTCTTTGAGGCCTTGGGAGAAATGGATTTTGGTTTTTTATTGCTTGGAGAGAGAGTAGGAAGAGTAATTACCTCTATTATCCTACCCATATCCTTTTTTTTTTTTTTGTTAGAAAATGATTTGAATAGAAAAAAAGTTATGCACATTATTTATAACCTAGGTCGCATGTAGACACGAGACATAAAACACGGGATATAACACGATATGATATGGATGAGACACGGAAATTCTTAAAAACGTAAAACGTGACACGTGACACATTATATTAGAAAATATAATCTATTATACTATAAAAAATCGCAATTTAGTGACCGATTTTAACGACAGATGTCATTTTGTAACTAAGTAATGATCGAATACTGAAAGCGACAAAATTAGCAACACAACTGGCAAGGTTCGTCGCTAAAGTTGCTACCAAGAATTATGAAATTAAAATAGTATGTAAAATAACTATCCATAATATATAAGTCATAATTATAAAATAAAAAAATACTTAATTTTTTACTTCAACATCATTAATTAAATTCTCAATAATAATATCATCATTAAAATGAACGCCTCCGTTTCTAGCTTATCTAGAGATAAATTGATAGTTTCAAGAATTCCAACATCTTTAAAAGAGTCGGATTAATCCCCTATAATGTCCCACATATTTATTTATTTAATATAATATTATAGGTTTCTTCTTCATAAAAAGTCGAAGATTATTATGAACAAAACTAAATCTTCAACTTGTTTTGGGGTTAATTTATTCCTTCTCACAAAATCAGTAAGAGAAATGTACTCCACTTTCTTTCACAACATGATGAAGAAGATGGTTGACCAAATAATTTGAACCTTATTTTTTGAGTAAAGACGCATTTGCACCACGAATTGCCAACAAACACTTTGCTTCCATTGTAAATATATCCTATAACGTTGCTAAAGTGTTAAAAGAAGTGTTCAAAATTAATAAAATTAAAAAAATAATTGGATACATTTTTTAACGTATTTAATACATGTTCGAAGAGTATCGGTGGTGTCTAAAATGGACGACACCGGTGTATTAGACATTTTAAGGTGTTCGTGCAATCTAATGAATAATGGGAAAGGTTATCTATATTGGGCATATATGCCCACCTATACACCAAGCTAATTAAATATTAGGGGTGTGCATGAGTTAAGTGGGATGAAAATTACATAATTTCCAATTCTATCTCAACATTTTGGGCATAGAAAATGGAGCCTTAGTATGATTTCATTAGGTATATAATTTCGTTATATTCCATTCGATTTTTTAGGAAGATGAGACAAGAATTTAGATCATGAGATAAGACAAAATGAACGAAATGGATCGGATCAAATATCAATCAAGAGTTCTCATACTAAATTATTTTTTCACCAAAAAAATAAAATTATTATACTCATTAATTACAATTAAACAAAATTCTTCAATATAAGTTTGAGTTGAAAAAAAGAATAAACCAAATGATCTACTACTAAAATTATAATAGAAGATTTATTAGTAGTTATTTTCTATTTAATACGAGTATTAACTATGACGAAACAAAATAATTCTAAACTATGTAAAATTTTAACTTATTATTGTTCTATATTGTTGCATTTAAATTTGATATTTACTTTATTAGATCCTAAATATTATATAATAAATAATAATAGCATTAAATATAACTAATAATCTAGTAATTATATTAATTAAGTTAATCTTTCCATTTTTTATTTAATAGAAAAACTTTATTCCCAAAGATTTAGTTGATATATAGAGTAAAATAATATAGAAAAAAAATCTATATCTTTTATTAATTGATTCATTTTATATGTTTAGAAAAATGTATTTTTTTAATGTTATTATTACTGCAACAAGTGATTGGTGTCATAAAAAAAATAAAAAATAAAAAAATAATGAAATCACTTTAATGGATATGATTTGAAATTCGTAAAAAAAAAAGGACATTTAGAATTTTAGATAAATCAAATGTAAAATATTAGAACTAATGAAATATCATTTATATTTTAAATTAAAATATTTTAATTTAAATGGTAATAGTCCTTTCCTTTTAATTAAAATATTTTCAAATCTGAGTCCAATAATACTAAGTAAGTACAACTCATTGTCGTTTTCAAAGGGAGAGAAAAAGGATTGAGCTGACAAAATTCGTTTGTCCAATCTGTGCATGTAATTTTCTGCTAATTTTTGTACAAATGTCCAATAAAATCTTAACGAGGTTCCTTTTTTCGTAACGCAAGAAAGTGACGTTAGCCTTTAGGGTGACAACCGTTGGATTTAAAGTTGGTGAATTTATGATGTTAATCCAATGGCTACTAAACACTCTAAACTGGCTTTGTTTTTGTTAGGAAGGTGTTTGTATTTTATTTTCTTACTTGAAATGGTAATATATGAGTTGTGTTGATGAGGCTCACATTAACCCGTTGAAGACCTTGCTTTGGTAAGTATAGAAATGGGTCGTTGCCAATGTGTCATTTATTCAAATTGTATCTAAGATGTGATATACTTTGAGCTTCCCAATTCTGGCATACGCTATGGCTCATGCATTTCATAAGATAGAAGGTGTGGATTACGATGCAGATGAATGTCTATATATAGACATTAGTTTCTTTGTAAGGAAATTAATTTCTTCACTTTGCTTATAGAACCTTCCATACATTCCTAATCTTGCAAATTTTAGCTTTTGAATGCATAAAAATAATTTCATCTTATAAGAATATGGTCATAAAAGTAAATTTCTTGGCTAACTTTTCAAACAACATTTTTACGTTTAATTATTTATTATAATGGTTATTTCATAAAATTTTAATAGCCAGTATATTATTTTATATCTTAATATATTATATAAATAAAAAATATTAATTGGAATTAAATAATTTAATAGTATTTTTTTTAAAGATTAATAATATTTTCAAAAAATATAATTACAAATCATATATTAGCCTATAGGAAAAAAAATTCAAAAAATACAATTAATAGAACTAGTAGATATTTATTGAAATTTCTATCAAATATTAATTACGTGAATTAGTTACACCTAGTATAAGCAATTAATTTTATGAAATATTTTTATTTGAATACCATTAAAAGATATGAGCTATAATTTTTTTTTCTAAACTAGATTTATTCATTTATAATATGTAAATACACAAATAGGGATAATTTAATAAAAAAAATATCCTTAATAAAGGACTAATGTTTAAAAAAAAAGACAAATATATCCAAATAGTTTTATGAAAAAAAAAAGAAATAATTTAATTCAATTAGAAATATTTCAACTTAATTAAGAATTCTAAAATAAAAATAAAAAGAAATATTTTAACTCAATTACGTATGCGGCCGCTATATAACCCTCAAGCAAGATCCTAACGGTTTGGGAACGGCCATTCCTGTGCTTGTAAGCTGGATACCAAGCCTGGTTTTTGGTGAGGCTAATATGTTTTAGGGCATGTTCGGTAAAATTAGTTGTTTTGATAGATGTTAGTTGTTTGAGTACCGTTTCATGAAATACTAAAAAACTAAACGTTACATGAGTTAATTTTTACAAAAAGCTATTCTCATATCTAAAAACTAGTCCAAATGTTATGTTACCGAATAACTTTTTAAGAAACGTTCAGCGTTTTGACTAATCAAAACTCTAAAAGTTACTTAAAAATCTGTTGCCAAACGCAGTCTTAGAGAGGAATTGAGTTGGTTTAAGGCTGTATTCCACAATAATTTTCTAAATAGTTTTTTCAAAAAGTTAATGCTATTTTTTTATATTATTCGGTAGTATAGTGTTAAAATTAGTTTTAAATATTAAAATAGCATTTTATAAAAAATTAATTCAAATAATGTTTAGATTTTAAAAATTTATAAAAAATTACTTTAACAGCTAAATACTGTAAAATAATTAATAACTATTAAAATAATTAATTTTATTGAACAGACCTTTAAGCAGTTAATCTTTTTTTGTCTTTTAATTGAAATGAAAAGATAGGCTCTAAAGGTTAGAAATAAAGTGTAGGATGTGCAATACGTACAAATCATGATTTAGCCACCAAATCAAACCTGACGGCGGTTGAGACAAAAAATGAGTTCACGCGTACACAAATTGTCAAGTGTTGGTGGAAGCTTTAGATTCTCTTTGTGATTTTTCTTCTTATTTTGCTATGATAATTAAAAAGTGTAAAACTTTTATTAGGATGTTAATGAATTAAGTTGCTTATAGGATTGTAGGATTTATTATTGTAATAATAAAAGACTAATATTTAAACTCAACTAATTGACAAAGAATCCTAATATTTTTGTAAAAAGCATTTAAATATATATTAACTCAATTAGGAAAAAGACAAGAATATTCTTAGTAATTTATTATTACAACAGTAAGGTACTAATATCTGAACTCAATAAAATGAAATTTTTCTAAAAAAAAATAGGTAAAAATGTTTATGCTAGATTCATAATCAATAAATCAAAGAATTTCATTAATAATATTAAGGGGTGTATTAAATTAGGATTGTATTAGATTTTAAAATAATTATTGAATTCGATAAAATTGATGGATTTCTTAAAATTTTCACAGATTTCATTCGAATTTTATATAGAGTTTTATGAAATTTGTGAAATTTTTTTATTAATTTTTATTGATTTTGATAGAATCACAGTGATTTTTATATATTCAATCAAAATTAATTTCAAGATATAATTTAACAAATTAAATAAGTTTAGAGCTAAATGAAAAACTGGAAAACAATGAGGGATTACAAAGTAAAATGCATCATATCTCTAAAATTATTATTATTTTTGTTAAAAACTTATCAACACCGAAAGTGAAAGGTCTGCAATAGCAAGCATCGTCGGCGGCCATCTCGCTCACGTACCTTCTCCATTCTTAGTAAAAAAATGTATTTTAATTAAATTTGAAATTTGAATAGTTAAAGATTGATAAATACTCTACTCATTTAAGAGGTATTTTCAATGGATTTAGAATAGATATAATACTTAAATAGGTACTTAAAGGGGTTTAGAATAGATATGGATTGTAAAATTTTAAACAGATACCTATTCAAATAGTTTAAAATTTGTTGGTATTCACTCCGCTTTCGTTCTATTAAGAGATGTATTGGATTATGAGCTTGTTAGATTTTAAAAGACTTAAAATCTTTGGGTTTGACGATGGATTTGTGAATGATTTTTTTATTCATACATAACACCCTCAAATCCAATGAAATCAATAATTTTATAGAATTCTTTCAAATCAGCAATTTTTTGAATACCATCAAATTTATATGGATTTTTAAAAAGTCATAATTGAATGCCATTAGATTTGTATGAATTTTATAAGAGTCTGAATTGAATACCACAAAATTTTAATAGACTCTAAAAGAATCTAAATTGAATATTATTGAAATTTTAAAATCTTTTAAAATCTATAAGATTTTTAATTCAATACACAGTGAATACATGTCAGAGAATAATTGATTTATATTAATTGCTAGAAAATTTTGAAGATGATCCCTAGAAGATTGTTTTATACAGATTATGGCACTAAAAGATAGAAGATGATCGCTAGAAGATTGTTTAATATAGATTATGTTCCTCTTGCATTGTCAGTTGCACAAGAAGCAGACTCTGTTGGTGAGCCATCCACATATTCAGAAACAATCTCTGTGATGATCTAGGTAGATGGATAGTTGCCATCCAGGAGGAGATGACATTAATCTCTTTATAAGAACCAAACTTGGAAATTGGTTCAAAACAGCTATTTCAGAAGCCAATGTGATAGATGTTTGTATTTAGAAAGCTTGTTGATGGCTCATTTGTTTTTTTTTTATTGTATGTTGATGAGATAATCATTGCTGTTAAGAATATATCTTATATCAACAAGTTGAAAGAAGAATTGAGTGGTGAATTAGAGATGAAGAATTTAGGAGCAGCCAAGAAGATTTTGCATATAGAGATTTTGCATATATCAACATCAACAGTCATTCTTACATTCTTGGAGAATACTATATTAGCCAGGTTTCATAAAATACATCACTAATCGCCTTAATTACTTATGTAATATTTCTATTAAGCTCAATTAAACAGGGAGCAACAGCATCCTTATCATATCATTATTATAATAATTACTTTTATTGTATTAATTATAACAAAAAAGAGCATCAGTGGAGAGATAAAAAATGATTATATGAAAGAAAAGAAAACAGAGTATCAAAGAATCAATGGACAAAATAGGGTCAACTTTACTACTAACGTAATGATGTTAATGAATTATCCAACATATGAAAGGCCAATAAAAGTTCCTCTATACCCTTAAAATAAACAACTATAAGTTAACCTATTTGCATTGCATCTCCTAGAAACAGAGAGAAGGGAAAAGAAAAGGACCAAAAGCATTCATGACTCTCTCTGCAACTGCATCAACAAAGAAGTGAAAGATATGGTAGGCAAAGTCCCATCTTTACCAGGTAAACATTCACATTCACCCTTTAATTCTTTTCTATTCCTCTCCTGATCTCCCATTCTTGGTGTTCTCGTTGGTGGTGCTGGTGTTGATAACAGTGAAGAATCCAAAAAATTTGAATATTGAAAAATCCCACCAGAAACATTATCAGAAGAGTTCGAAGATTCAATGTTTCTGGGTTTTGACTGCTTTAAAGAAGCATTTGTTGAAGGGACATCGTGCAAAGATGAATTTTTTGCATTAATTGTTAAATGGTCATCACAGGTCGAAACGGAGACGGCGGGAGTGGCCCTGGATGGGAAGTGGGAGGGTGGCACGTGGTCGAGCAACCACTCAATGGTTTGACCATTGGTACGGTGGCCAAGTTCTCGGGTCAGTTGGAAAATACGTGCGGCACAGTCTGCCGGAATTCGCACACGTGTGTCACGGCCCTCCACCTTCTTATGGCGGTCCTTAGAGCGGGGTTTGTTGAGATTAAACAGTAGTTCTTGGGTTTTCGTGGTGATGGTGCCGGTGGCTGGACTGGTGGTGGTGGTGGAAGTTTGAGGGAGGAGTTGTTGGGTTTTGGGAAAATCTGTGAAGAATTGTGGTGGGTCTATCGATATTGCTTGAGAAACCATTATTAGAGAAACAAAGGAGAACGCGTTAGGGTTTATGGAGTTTTGATTTCGAAGAGAAAAGTCAGAGTAAGGTTTTGGGCTCTTAAAAAGGGCACGATAAACTGGCATTTATAAAAATTGAAATAAAAAATTAATTAATTAAAATGACGAATATGGGCCTAATTTCTTAACTGCAAATTTCAACTACGCTGGACTTGGCAAGGATAAAAAAGTAATTTACTTTTTTTTCCTTGTAATTTATCCATAATCTATCTATTTATAATTTAAACATTCCAATTTCTAAAAAAGCTCCTATTAAATTTATGAATTATTAAAAATATTATTAAAAATTTTAATTTTATTTTGATGAAAATTTTATTGTCAAATTATAATAATATTTATAAATATTTTCTTCTTTTATTAAGTTATTTAATTGTTAAATTTTTTATTCTCCTAGTGAATACTCATAGATTGCTAGAATATAAATTATCCACAATATTAAATTGTATTTACTTTAAATGAGTAAAAATAAATTTGTACATACAAATATAATGTTCAGTGTATATTTAAGAAAAATTGGTATTTATAAAAGTGAGAATACAGAGAGAAATTTTGAAATTATTAAATATAATCTTAGTAAGTTTAATGAAAAAAAATTAAAAAATTTTAATTTTATTAGTTGAAAAAATAAAGAAATCCTTTTATGAATTAAATAGAATAATAATTGAAATTGAAATACATTCTTTAATCATAGAGATTACTAATTAAATATAAATTTTAATTTAAAAACTTAATTGAATATACTAGTGTTATATATATATAGAGTCAAACTATATAATTGTACCATTATAATTAAATATTAAACTGAATTTAAAAAATAAACATAATGTCAGAGAAAATTTTATTTATTTATTTATTTATTCGCATTAAAATCTAGAGTCAATTAGAAGAACTTTATTTGCAAATCAGTTTCATACTAATGATCCAAAAAGGATTAATCTATCATCAACTATTTAGTGAGAGAATTAAATAGAATTTTGATTTTACTCTTAATTACTAATTTATATTAAAATAATGTGACTTATTATTATTTAAATTATTGATTAAATTTCATAAAAATTTAGCGTCAACAAATTTATGGAATAAAGTTCGTATTATGAATTTGATGATTTTACTTTTATTTTTATGCGTTATGTTTAGATAAAGATATTTAATTTGTTAAGTATTGAATTATATGAGAATAATTTTGCCTGATTATTATGTAAAATTTCTTCCTTAAATTTCCAATATTTTCACTAATAAAAACTTTATCAAAACAAAAATTATATTCTTTCAGAAAAAAAAAATAAATCCACGTCAATAGAAGGAAAGAAAAGGCAACATATGATGCAGTTTTGTTTAATTAGGTTTTTACTACTTTCTTTCTCATTTCTTTTTTTTTTTTTTTTTTTTTTTGTCCCCCTTAAGAAAGGCAGTTTCATTACTTCTACAGATGCAGACACACACTGCTAAATGAATTAGAATTCTTAAAATAAAGAAAAATTCAACAGGAAATAATACCTATCCAATATCCCATATTAGTCGGTTGGTTAGTCTTCTTTTAACTCTCTTCACTCTTCAGGTTAATGTCGATTACATAACAGCTGCAATGTTTCAAACACAATCTTCCCTTTTCTTGCAGAAAAAAGATATGCAAGAAAAAAAATGGAGTCTTCAAATGTATCATTTCAAGCTTTGACCATCGCTGAAGTTCAAGAACCTCTCTCTATCTTGGTGATTAAGAACAGTGAATTCAGGTACTTCTTCAATATCCTCTGCTGGCTAATTGAATATAAAAAAGAAAAGATGAAGATTCAAATATAATACAGAAAACAATATTTAGTGTACAAGTCCCAGACAAAAACATGAAGAGAGAGGATCAATAATTTGCACGTAGAACAAAATTATTCCATTCCAGAAGGAAATAATGCAAAAAAACAATCTTCCAAGCAGAAAAGCCTTATATGAGGTTTTACCTGCCATAATTGCACTAGATGCAATAGCAAAAAATCAATGATCATAACCAAGCAGAAAAGCTTCCCTGCCCAAGCACCACATGAGAGGTACCTAATAAACAAACATGCAAGTCTAAGAATTCTCGAAGTTTAAGCGACTTCAGAAACTTAACATAGCACACCAGTAATATAACTTCCAAATTGCAGTATGAATTTAGAGAGGAAACCCACGGTAAGCGTCAAAGGAGAATAGTATTTTAATCAAATCATTATGATTCCAAGCAGCTATATAGTTCAAATACTAAGTTTGTATCACAAAACCACTAAGTATTTTTGAGGTTATTGGCATGAAAGTAGTATTAAAGAAGAAAGCTCAACAAGACAGCATAGTAAATTCATCTTAACTAGATTTGTACTAAATGAGTGTCCTCATAATAATAAAGGATTTTGCAGTTTCTTACCGTGCGACTCGTTCCAAAAAATTTTGATTGGGACATTTCAAAGCACGGTCATATACAATCTCTGTCCTTTTGGCCACATCATGCCAATTGTAGAGTTTCTTCATCTAGTTGGTAAACATTAAACAAATATTGGCAATTGCACAGGTGTAAAAAATATCAGAAAGGTAAAAATTACCATAAGTAATTATTCTCACTTACACGATCATGCATAACTTGTGGGTCAATTCTTGGAAGAATAGAAATTGCTTTTCTAATTGCTTGTACCATATCACCAGGATCTGGTTCTGCAAGTACAATCATGTCATCTGGTAGAACCTACATGGAGAGAAAGTCAACTGGTTACATTATCTAGAATTTGCAGAATTTAATCACTCCACCGTGCAACTAGCTTAACCTTTAAAACTATTGACCATCAATACTTATATCAACCAGATTGAAGAAAAAAGCCTCATTATACATGCCTCAGGGACGCCTCCTACTCGTGTACTGACTGTCAATAATCCACAACTAGCAGCCTCTAATATTGCTATGCAAAATGCTTCGGTTAAAGAACTGTCAAAAGTAAAAAACATATGAGACAGCAAGAAAAAAAAAAAAAAAAAAAGACATTATTTGAGGATAACTAAAGGTGAATTGATGGGACAACAGAATATCTGCAGCAGTGAAATTATTCAACGTGACTTAATAACATATGCATCCCCACATATTACTGCCATGTGAGTTTCAGTTGTGCTCTCTCTTGCTTTTTCATGTGTGTTGTAGTCCTAAAAGCCAGTCAACATTGAATAGTCAAGAAGGAATCTCGGTACTTCCATGTCCTAAAAGCCAAGACATAGGCACGGACACTCATTTGGTGCTAGTAATAGGACCAATATTAGATCATATAATCCATTTCCACTACTTTCAATTTATTCAGAAAGAATTCAACTGTTCAATTATTCTACTTTCCAATTCCTTTAACAAAGAGCTGAGTGGTCAAGAAGTTGGACCTGGATGAAGATTTCACGGAATCCTCATTCTTTGTGGTTCACTAGCCAAAAATCTCTTCAAAGGGAGAAGAGTAGATAAAACTTACAAAGTGCTGCATGATCAGAAACTTGGACATGGGTGAAGATTTTACAGAATTCCAAATCTTCGTCGTTCACTAGCCAAAAACCTCTTCAAAGGGAGAAAGAGTAGATAAACCTTCACCATCACCCCCATCCTATGTCCCCAGAACCAAGATCCCCAACTAATGATAAAAAATTCAGCACAGTTTATACATGTCAGCATTGGCAGCTTCCCCTTTCAAGATTAACGTTGGCACTTGATGGGATAGCAAAAGCAATGCCCAGAATTTGTGGTTCGAGCCTTTTCATTGTTAATCCTGTTTCATCCATTTCTTGATGGTTATAAATTATTTATATAATATTAATTAGTATTAATTTCGGATAGCAGTTTATGCCTCTTCTTGTGTTTCCTTGAATAAATCAAGGATCAAGTAACCACTACGGGAGGATGGCTGAGAGAACACTGAAAGAAGAGCTTTTGAGGAAATAGACCCTCTGTCCGGAAGAGAATTTCCCGTGCACTATACTTCTTTTGAAAAACCTTAAAAGGCTCAACTCAAACCAAGCATAAAAGAAAAGAAACCATATATACAAACCCAATTAAATTTGGAGTGTGGCTTAGTTGAATAAGGTGAACCTGTTCTTGAAAGGGCCAAGTCTAATTTCCCATGTTCGCTCTTTGGGCATGCAGGAACTTAGGCAGTCAGTTAATGCTAAGTCTACTCCAGAGCTTTGCTAGAGTTAATACATGCTTTATACTTGAGATCTTAGTCATATCACTCTTTTGTAAGTTTTAGTTGCATTGCTAGCAACAAGTATTTAAAAAGGGATCCACACACACACACACACACACACAAAAAAAAAAAAAGGAAACAAGAAAGAAACAAGATGCATATGCTTGGAAAGAGCAAGAAACAAACCCGATAAGCATGCAGTCTACTATAGAGGCTCTTTTGAGCTAGAAATTATGCAGCAAAACTAGTACCTTTTTCATTGGTCCGAAATAAACTAAAAAGAGGGGCAGAGAACTGAAGTATTTCATATTTCTTTGAGTAGAACTACTGTATGCCTACTTACTTGCCCTGTTTTTTGCAGCAAGACCCCTACCAGCTATGAACAATTCAGCTTTTGCTATACTATTTATATTTGCATAAAGACCATAACAACCCCAGCAAATTCTCATTACCATCAGTAAAATCTATCAGCTGACTATAGAATTTAATTTAATTTTCAAATTGAAGAACTCTGATTTCAATATTATCAAACTACCAAATCAAATAGTGTAAAATATATCCAAATTTGAGAACCTTTTGTACCTGTTTAAAAATATATGGCCAGAAATGAGGACAGATCGAACACGAGCATGTGGTACAGCACCCAACATTTCAACTCGATCTTGAAGAGAATGCTTCTCCCTCATCTCTTCCACCCGCACACGTTTAGGTCCATCTCCACCAACCACAAAACGAACCTTAACACATGTTTCCCAATGAGATGATAGAAGCACAATAAATAGAATGATAACGAAATTCACTGCTGAAAACAGTCTTCTAATGTGAAGATAGTTTATAAATATTTCACAAATAAGAAAAGAAGAAAAAGCATACTTAGATTGAAATCAATAAGCAGGCTAAGCCTCGTTACAGATCCAAGACCATATCTAGTTCATATAGTGAAACATACCCAAAGTTATTACATCTTTTAGGCGCAGATTGTATGACTCAAAATGAGTTTCTATCTCACCTTTAGCTTTTCAAGAGTGATTACTTGCATGATCAATCAACTTCTTCACTCCTCTGTTCATTTATCTCATCTTTCCTCAAATAACCTACCTACCCTTAAGAACTGTGTGATCGGATGAGGTTTCTATTATTACCCATGGAAACACAACACCCTTACAAACACATTTCCATTGCAAGAACTACTCGAGATATTCAAGGAAAGGCACAGCATATGCCTTGATGTTTAAATCAAATTAAAATCAAAGTAAAACATGTGAAATTTGAGAATTCAGGAAATGCAAAATAATCATTTAAGTTTGCCAAGAGGTGGTTTGAGTTTTGTGAAAATAAATGAAGCATCCACAAGAGAATTACTTGTAGATAAATCATTAGAAGTTGACTTATTGACATCCTACCAGTCAAACCCATAGAAAAATATCAAGTAATTAAACCTTTTAATTGTAACACTATTCTTAATTTTGAAAAGGTAGTCTAAGTACAAAAGGTAAACAGCCTTCACCTCCTATTTGCAAACAGTTTGTTTCTGTGGTTTGAATCCCTGACCAAAGAGAGGATGCTGAAGTAAGAAGATACACCAGTCAAACTAAAAAAAAGGGAAAATTATTATTTTATCCCTTTTAAAACATTAAAATTAACTCGCATATCCTTGTATTTTGAAAAATACATTATATATCCCTAAATTTTGCTTCCGTTAGACTATCTTATCATTCTGTCCAATTTTTCCATTTTTCCAATTAAGTCAATGCAAAATGGTTAGTTAAAGAAGAGACAAAAAGAGAATTATGATTTTATCTAGAGCAAATTATAATTTTATTTCTATAAAATATCAAAATTACTTTATGTATCATTGTATTTTGAAAAAACTAATTGGCGGAGTATCGTCCCAACTCCCACTGTTTACGGTGGTCGGAAAATTAAAATGCAACAAAACCTAACGAATCATACACCAAAACTTTTTTGCTAAATGCTTAAAGAGAAAGCAAAAATATCCAATGATAATACTTTCCTTCTTCTTGTCAACGAAAATACACAAAAAGTAATTGTGCCCCTTTTCTAGTCGATTTTTTATCAACCTTCAATGAACTCCAGTGATAGTAGCCATGAAAGCTCTCTCCTCGACTTCCATTTCTCATTTCTACCATTAATTTCTTTTTTTTTTTATTTAAAGTTTGCGAAATGCAAAACGAAAAAAATACAGTTCATATTTTGAGGAAGTATTTTCTTTCCCGCAACTTTAAGGAATTGATGTAAATTAAAATCGATTCCCCAGTGCCTTTTGAGTATTTTCCTTCTACTTATTGAGGCTTTAGATAGAAATAGTAAAAGCACCACTTAGTAAGGTCGTTGTCGATCCTATTATGGCCAAAAGACTCAAAGACATTTTAAATTAATTGCATATCTTGAATCCCCATGAAATTTCAAGTATTTTGGTATATGATTCGTTGGATTTGGTTGCATTTTAATTTCTGACCACCGTACACAGTAACAATTGCGATGACACTCTGACAATTAGTTCTTTAAAAATAAAAGGATGCATGAATTAACTTTGATATTTTATTAGCAAAAAATCATAATTTCATCTTTGTCTCTCTCCTTTGACTAACTTTTTTGCATAACTTAACGTGGGAAAGTGAAAAATTAGACAGAAAGATAAGATAGTCAGACAGAACTTAAATTTACAGATATATAAGGTATTTTCCAAAATACAATGATATGTGAGTTAATTTGATATTTTATATGGACAAAATCATAATTTGCTAAAAAAAAACAAATGTAGGCTATCTAATCCAAATCTTATTCAAAGGACTCTATCAAGAGGTTCTTTGTCACATTCCCCACTTGTTCTACAAGAGGAAATGGGATTCGGATCCATGACAAAGAAACCTTACCATTACATCAAGATTCAAAATAAGTATGATATATGGAATATAATTTCTCAAATTTCCATGAGAAAAGAAAAGGAATGTGAAAATCTTAGTTCTCCCAATATAAGACATTTTTTACAAATTGTCCACAAAAAGTGATATTTTAGACTCAAATTTTCTTTGTGCATCTTCCTCAGCTGATTCATAAAGCTTAGGGCTGAACATAAGTGGGAGATAACTGGAAAACCAACTCGAATTGACTGGTTCTGTTCGGTTTTGATTTGGTTTTTAACAAAACTAGCTGAATGTTTTTCACTTAATGGTTAACATTTTTTTTTTTTCCTAACCAGAATAGTTAAAATTCCCCAAACTAACTGAACCAAACCAAACGAACAGGTTCGTTTGGAGTCAGTTTCAGCTATTCTGCTGATCGCTTCTATTTTGGTCACCTGTTTTCTCCTCATTACTGTTTCTGTTTGATTCAGTTCAGAAACCGAACCAACCATTGTGCACCCCTAATAAACTCATGTCCTAAGGGAAGGAAATCATCAACAATGCTTTAAACATATGCTAAGATTGCTCCTTTTATTGATGAAAGATAATATGTTGAGAAACCACAAGAAGGGTGAGTGCAATAATGAGAAACATGGCAATGGTGTCCTTCAAATAAAGTGAAAATAAAATTGCAATGACAGATTGATAGAAAGGCTCATGATCTTAAACCATTCCTAGTATAATCTAGAAAGGGGAAATCTGATGAGGGCAGCAAAGGGAATTCCAAGTACAGAATTGGGGACCAAGAAATAGAGACACGTAAGCAGATTCCCATGAACAGCCTATTTAAAGAATAAAGATGAGAGAGAAAGGCATCTTGGTACAATTCAGTTATTTTGGGCAAAGCAATCTGCATGGGCAAAGGCCTGGAGGCTGATTCAGCAATTATTTTTCCTTCTTGTTAATTTTCTGTTTCCCCTTCCATGTAACCACAACAGAGAGTTTCAGTTGATCATTAATACAATCTGTCTCCAACTTCATCTCTTATATCCTCTTCTATTTTTTTTTTTTTTCTTCTTGAACTAAATCAACGTTCTTAACTCTAACAATTGGTCCGACATGCTGGATCCCAACATGACAAAAACTAGAATGGAGGAAAGAATTGAAGCTTTAGAGAAGAATGTTGCATCCTTAGAATCATCCATCGCCACCATCAGACTAGACCAACAATGCCAGATTTCCGACCAAAATCAGAATTTTTATGAGTTAAAAAAACTTTATCCTCAAGAGTGAAACCATACCAGATTCTGGAAGTGATTCCCATGACCACCAATCGAATACCCAATCCCCAGGTGCCCATTCTACCACCAATATTGTCGAACCTATACCTTTTACAGCAAAAAAACTTGAGATGCCTTCGTTTTCTGGAATAGACCTAGCGGATTGGATTGCAAGATCAGAACAATACTTTGAGCTTCACAATATTTCTCCAAACCTCCAAGTATCCTTGGCTCTTATCTCCATGGAGAGATATCCACTTCACTGGTTATGGTGGCTCCGGAAAAGAACCACCATTTGACATGGGCTCAATTAAAAGAAGAGCTGCTACAATGCTATGGTGGTGATATGGCGGATAACCCATTTGAATACCTCGCAGCAATCAAACAAATAGGAACAGTGTTGGAGTACATCGATGACTTTATCTCTCGGGCAGCGCAAATTGCAAATCTGTCAGATTCTCATCTTTTTTGTTATTTCCTAAATGGATTGCAAGGTGAAATTAGAGTTCAACTCTGATCATATGATGTCGTTGACCTTTATATATCCATGAAAGTGAATAGCGAGATTGGAAGAGAACTTGCCTGAACCACTCCGACCAAAGCCCTCTTTTGCCCAAACTTTGGTGAGACCCACTCCACAGCGCACTATGGTCTCAGCCCAAAACCCATTACACCAGCCCCACTTCAGATCCAAGCCCTAAGCCAAATACCAACTGGACCCGAAACACACTCCACAACATTAAACAGGGTCACAAACACAAACCCAGGCTCTCGACACCCTATGTTACCAAATCCACCACCCAAAACTACAATCGAGTACAATAGAAATCATGGCGCCCTCCAGTATTCTCATAAGGAGTACAAGGAACTTCGGGCTAGGGGTCTTTGTTTCCGCTACAAACAGCCATATGCACCCCTCCATGAGTGTCCTAATAAGGCTCTTCGAGCCATCATCGGCGGAGAGGATGAGCATATCCCAGAAATAGAAGATGGTTAGATTACCGAGCTTGAAGGTGACGTTCCCTTCCCACCAATTGATATTGATGAAGCCCATTTCTCTTATTTGGATCTTCCATTGTATTCTATTGGAGGGATGTAGAGACCAAGAACGATAAAACTTGTGGGGTTATGTGAACCCCTACCCCCCATACGTACTCGCAATGTGGAAATGCGTATGACAAATGGATAGAAATGCACGTGATGTAAGAGTCGCCACCTGGTTTAATTATTTAAGGGTAAACTAGGAAAACCCTAAGTGACTCCGATTTTAATTAACCTAATTACTAGATTAATTACCCAATAGTTAAGGCATGGTATGCTAACCCGAGATGGATCCCGAGACTATGTCATGCTGATAAACTAACCTATGAGTGGATGCTTTGCAGGGTGAATGATTGATTTTGATGATTTTGACTTGTCGCTCGGGGTTAGATCCCAAACGTGCCTAC
>CANUEP010062620.1:0-19199 GCA_947857235.1 Jatropha podagrica | reverse complement strand
TGATTTAGAAAGCTAAGACGTAGAAATACAATAGTTATGAAGGACATAAGACATTATATCGCCATTTTAGTGGCCAAAATGGACAATCAATTCGGATATACAAGTGAGACATCATAACAGAACCAGTTTTGGTATTTAAATTATAAGTTGAGCTACAAGTATTCGAATTAAACATAAGAGGATGTTTTTGGAAAGATAACAAATAGGGCTACAACTTTCATGAAGAATTCAGAAATGGATGCAAATCATGAAGGGGTCAAAAATGACTTACAGTCCCACCTAAGTACACCTCTAACATCAAAATTCATCAAAAACCTAAAATTTAAAACTTAAGAGAATGAAAGGAAAATTAGAATATTATGGCAATAACCTTCAAATTAAGCTTTAAAAAGCTTAGAAGACTTCACTCTAAGCCCTCCCTTTCCTTTTGTTTGAAGGTTCTCCAATCTCTTCAAAATAGGAAAATATTCACATTAAAATTGAAATTGACACTAGAAAAGAAAAGAGCATGGCTTAATGCATGAATTCTACCCATTAAATCATAAAATTCAAATTTCACAACTTACTCCTTCAATGGCAACTTGAATTCTCTAAGGTTTTAATCCCCAATTTCAACCTTAATTACTTCGTTCTTAGAGATTAATTGTTTTTCTTTGATTTAATTAGGTGGTTTTATGTTGATTTTTGGAGTAAAAATGAAAGAAATGGAGGATGAAGAAGAAGGTAGAAATGGCGTGGGTGATGGAGAAGAGAGGACAGAGAAGGTGTAGATGAAATGGTGATTATCCATTAAGTAGTAAAGTCAAACTTTGCTTCTCCATTTTATGCTAAATCGATGGCTAAGATTGAGTTTTTAGGTAATCTCATCCAATGGCTCTAAATATTCATCAAATAATTCACTTCTAAATATTACATAACTCCACTAATTAATTAAATTAACTCCAAAAAAATATTTCCTCATCTATTTCCTCAATGACTAAAAATTAATATCCACAAGTTGTCGAAATTCAATAGAAAATAATATTCATAAGTTGCCGCAATTCTCTGAAAATATTCATGAAATATTCTCTACCCACCTAAATCATGTAAACATGCTCCAAAAATATTTAATAAGACAATAGACAAATGTAGTAATTTTTTCAGACCGAAATAATACCAAGTCCCTGACCGATGGTACTATTCACAGACCGGTAAATCACTATTGACAGTACCAAAAAATTAGTCCATTACACATGCCATCTAGCATGCCCAGCTCGTGCTCTCCACTGTCCTTTTCAATGCTATGTTGTATTTTTGACCTTCTAATATTTCCTAAATCCACTAAATGCATACCTAATATATCTTTGATGTGGTTTTCCTTAGAATCCTCTTTAAATGAGACTAAAGTATCATATGAACATCAACGGAGAATACACAAGATATGAACTATGTGTAATTGATCTTAATTGAGAACTATCACTTAATTATACTTATTGTTATAACCTAAGAATTTAATATAATTTTGAATGTGGGAATTGAGTTATTTATCCTAATAATCTATTGAAGTTTAATGCTACACATTGTGTGATTACAAATTTGAATAAACTTAGCTAAGGTGAGATCTGATTGGTTCTTCATATGCCTTGAGCTAAACTTGATATGCGAAATTATACTTGCTAGTATAATAAATGGGTTATTAGAAAACACACTAAAACTCTACTATTATGATGTTTACTTGCTTGACCTATGGACTACCATGAACTAAGTGTGTGCTTATGACTTGATAATGCCAATTTGGAGTTATACTTTGGGAAACTAAGTGCTATACACCAGGTACGCTTACTACTTGACATAATGAATAACGTTGGATTAAGATGTTTGTGCGTTGTTTCGATCTTAATTGAATTGCTTCAGCAATATATGTTATGAATGTGAGATTATTAATACTTGTGAAAATGTATGAGCATGGATGTTTTAGATTTATAAGAAGCTTATGAGCTTCTATGATTAATGAGCATATTTTTATTAGATACGTCTACTTGTTATGTGTATTGCTTGACATCTTTGTTTTGAATGTTAATTGAAAGTTGATTTAAACTAGATTGACTTAAAAAGAATTAATGGGCTCTTACTGTAGTCTTGGTTGAACAGTTGCTAGAATATAATTATCTGTTTTTGAAAATAAGGCATGCTATGAATTCAAGTTTGGATTGCACTATGATCATATGCCAAACACGTGGGTGTCTTCAGGTCGAGTGGATGCACTCTACTGACTTTGTATCTGAAAGACTTTATAAGTCTACTGTTAAAAGGCTAACTAGCTTGTATTAGTCTCATGGTTATCAGACACCATACTGTTACCTGTTCTGTTTCTATTTTATTTGAGTCACTATTAAGGCCCAAATATCTGGACTAATAAATATGATATGGTTAATACAATTGTAATGGTTAATTACTTGTAATTTAAGTTACCTACAAACTGTTCGTATATGATTACTTTTTATGCAAGATACTGTCATAAAAATGTAACATGTATGTTTATATTGCGGATAGATTCTCAGATAAGGTGATAGGTTCTTTTATTGTACGATCTTTATTATGAAGATATTATGTGAATACTTGAGTTACCTTCGTGAACTAGATATTATCACATGTGTGAATTAACATTGTTATGTGATTATTTAACTGCAAGTAATGTGGAAAAACTTATATATGAATTGCTGGAGAGAAAAGTTATTATTTATACATACTGATTGAAGTGGGTTCTTGAGATACTAACTTGGATGTGTTTATACTTAAGTGTGCGCTTAGGGATATAGTATGGGAAAGTGACCTATTTGTGGTACATAACGTTTCGATATTGTGTATGGTTTCAATGGACCATATTTCTATGCTTTGTGAATGCATATATATTATTGAGTACCATTGAGTTTTATACTCAGCGCGATATTTTTAACTCGCGTAGGTTGAAGTTTGTTGGCTGTAAATCTCGAGTACCTATGTCCAGAGAGAAGATCTTCTACCTCCAAACTAAAGGTGAGTCTAAACTATAGACTCATGGCATGTGTTAGAGTTGGAATAAAGAGAGTATTGGTTTGTTATGTGGCACATGGAACTTATTTATTTCAATACATTTAATTTATTTCTTGATCTCTGTAAGGATTTTGATTTGTTTCACATAGACTTGGTTTCTCATTTTGAGATTGAACTTTTGACATTTTTTTTTTGGAATTATAAATGTTGGATTTGAGAATGGTTTCTTTCGAGAATTCATTTTATTGTAATGGAACATTAAAAGTTATAAAGGGTTTTGAGAATTTCGTTGTTACTTTGGAATGTTTATTAATAGGTAATCGTTTCTTAAATGGTATTTTTAAAGGACATTCTTGTTGTTTTCTCTAAGAATTACCTAAATTATTATAGAACTGTTTGATGGTTACCACTACTGCATTGAAAGATTTAAACTTTTCTGACTTTTATATTTTAATTGTTTAAAATAAGTTATGGGTTACAAGACTTCACTATTTGTTTCCAAACAATAAATACTAGATCAGTACTAATAAGCAAGTCGGTACGTGTCTCTAGCATAGAATGTGACTTCTCTTGTCTGGCCTTGCAGGGTCGAAAAGGGGGTGTTACAAGTTTCTAAGACAGTGGATAGATCAGAGGTTAGAGCATCAGCGAGGACCTATGCTATCAGGACCAAGGAGGAGCAGGATGCAACAGATGTCATTGTAGGTACTTTCTCTATCTTTGACACTTCTATACCTGCTTTGATTGATCTAGGCTCCACACATTCATATATATGCATACATGTGGGTAGACTAGGTAGTATGCATGTTGACACACTAGAGCACAGCATTGAGGTCACTGGTCCTATAACAATCTATTTTTCAATGTTGTTTTTTAGTGTCGATAATAGTGATTTACCAATCTGTGAATAGTACCATCGGTCCGGGACTTGGTATTATTTCAGTCCAAAAAAATTACTATGCATGTCTAATATTCTATTTAATATTTTTGGAGTATGTTTACATGATTTAGGTGGTTAGAAAATATTTCATGAACATTTTTGGCAAATTAAGGCATTTAATGAATAGTATTTTCTAGTGTAGCATATTAGGGAATAATTGAGGAATTATATTTGTGAAATCAATTTAATTAATGGGTGGAGTTAAATAATAATTAGAAGAGAATTATTTTATGAATATTTAGAGCTATTGGATGAGAATACCTTGACTTGATCATAGCCATCCATTAGACATAAAGTTAAGAAGTCAAGTTTGACTTTTCTACTTAAAAGCAACATAATTCACTCATCTTCTTCTTCACCATCTCCATGCCATTTTCTTCTTCTTCTTCTTCTCCATTTCTTTCAATTTCTTACCTCTAAACTACCTTAAATTTGAGGAATTAAACCAAAATTTGGTGATTTAGATTGAAGAACTAAGTAAGAGAAGTAATTATTGGAGTCTTTAAGCTTGAAAATTGGAGTTTCCACCAAAGATAAGTAAGTTGAGCCTTTTGAGTTTTGTGAATTAATGAGTAGAATTCATGGTTAGGACATGTAATTGATGCATTAAATCATACTCCACCTATTCTTTTGTTAATTTTTGATTCTTATGTTAATTTTTCATACTTTGAAGAAGTGGGAGAACCCTCTTCAAAGGGAAGGAGAAATCCAAGGATTGAGGCTCTCCAAGCTTCTTAAAGCTTATTCTAAAGGTTAGTGCAATAATATCTCACTTTCCCTTTCATTTTCTTCAAGTTTTAAATTTTTAGGTTTTGAATGAATTTTGAGTTCTTATTAATTTTGTTGGGGAATTGCTTAATTGGTTGTTTTTACATGATTTTCCATGTATTCTAAGCTTGATAAAATGCTTGAATGGGGAGAAGAACAACTCCTTTTCTTTACCCAAGGTTGGTCGAACCTCCCTAAGAGGAAGGCCTTCGATTTTGTTCCTTGATTTTGATTCCTTTAATGATAAATGTGTCTTTGAATGGTGTTCCTTTAAGTAGGTGTGATCATTTTGAAAAGGAAACAACTACCCTTTCTTTTCCAAGGTGGGCCGAACCTATGGTGGGTGAAGGGCACCTTGTTCTTTTTTATTTCTATGTTTGATTTCAACTTAAATAAGTTTCTTAATAAGTAAATTAGTGATGTTTAAAACCTCTTTCTTGTATTTTAACTTTTAAGTATTTTTACAAGACTTAAAGAAAGCTTAAATGAGTAAAAATAAATGTGTAAGGCTAAATGTGTGTTAGTAATGGTTTTAATGTCTTAATTAAGTAATTTGATTTGAAATATGGAGGTTTGAGGAAGGGAAAACTTCTTCCTCTTTGTTGACCTTGAGGGTCCAAACCACCCTAAGATGGTAAGGCATGTGTTTGTTTTCTCTAAATGTTAACTTAAAGCATTTTAAGCTATGTATATGGAGGCATTATGAAAGTAAGGCTTTTGTTTGAAACATGAGTGGATTTTGTTGAATTTCACAAGTTGTAAGTTAAGGAAATTTTGAAATTTTAAGTACTAAGTTATGAGGTATTTTGGTAAGGAATTATGTATAAGAAATGAGACTATTTATAAAGGAAATGATTTATTTTGGCTCAAGTATGTATGGTTAAAATGTACTAAGATGAACTTTATTCCAGTTATTGAGCATGCTTGGCTTTGATGCCATTCTGTTATGTTATAAGCTATGATCATATGCTAGGCTTTGAATGCCATTCTGATTAAGTGGACGTGCTTACATTCTGGTGGTGCTTACATTCACAGGCTACATTCTGGTGATGCTTACACATACCACATTTTGGTGGCACTTTCACATACCACATTCTGTTTAGATATTTACATAACTAAATCTGGTTATATTTCTTCTAGATACATATGAGCCTTAACTAAGAATAGTTTTGTTCTGTTATGAAAGAAGAGGAAATGTATTTGTAATTATGGAATTTTTCTTACATTTTTCAACTTTTGAATTTATCTTTAAGGATGAACTTCTTTATGACCTTTGAAATATTTTAATTTGATTTGTACGACTTTGATATTATTTTATATTTGATTTAAGTTTTCTAAATTTACATTTAAGGTTTATTGCTTAGGTAACCTCTATTAATTTATTAAACATTTCAGCACCACTAAGTGATATACTCAACGCGTTGATTTTTTTATCACGCACAGATAAGAGTGGTGGTGCTACTTGAAGATCAGAGGCGTAGCATTAGAGAAGAAGCTTTATTTTTTAGTAGGACATGTATTAAGATGTAAATTATGGCATGTATAGAAATATTATAAAAAGATTGAGGTTGTAAATATTGAATTGTAAATTAATGAGATTTGAGATTAATTAAAATATTTTATCTTCACGTAAATTTAAAGTGAATGATCATTAGCAATTAATTCTTTGAATTGATGATATCATGTTATGATAGAACCTAAGTTGGTTGATGTGATTGTTTAGAAGTGCTACGTGAGTTATGGTATTTGATTTGGAGTTTGGGTTTGGAGGAGTAAATATTGGAAGTGTATATGTTTTATTAGTGTGGCAAGTTAATTTTTAGGGGAAACTCTTGCAAATTTTCTATAGGAATTTCCCTAAAACTTTTATTTTTAAATTTTAATTACTTGCCTCCTTATGAAAACTTAGCCACTTCTAATACATGATTTAGATTATTAAGTAGGATAAAATGGTGCTCCGGCACCGAGTGTGGCATTCATCGTTTAGTCCTCCAGGATTGGGTGGTGGCTATGACAAGTCCCTTGGGTCGGAGTGTTATAGTTGATCATGTGTTTAGAGATTGCCCTTTAGTTATTCTTGGGTATGTATTCACAAGAGATTTAATAGAGTTGCCTTTCCGGGAGTACGATGTGATTTTGGGTATGGATTGGCTATCTCGGCATCAGGTGATTGTGGATTGTAGAGTAAGAGGATCACACTTCAGACTTCATCTGGTGAGGAGATTGTAGTTGTGGCTGAGAGGTTGGATTACCTTTCAAGTGTTTTTTCAGCCACTACTGTTAGGAAGATGATACAGCATGGTTGTGAGGTGTTCTTAACTTGTGTACTTGAGCCTAAGCAGAGATCTCCCAGTGTTCATGAGATTCAGATAATATGTGACTTCCCGGATGTGTTTCCCAAGGAGTTGCCAGCTTTACCTCATACGAGAGAGATTAAGTTTAGTATTAAGGTTATACCGAGTACTGCATTGATATATGCTCCCTATCGGATGTCTCTTACTGAGTTGAGAGAGTTGAAGATTTAGATTCAGGAGTTGCTTGACAAGGGTTTTATTCTACCTAGTGTATCTCGCTAGGGCGCTCCAGTATTATTTGTGAAGAAAAAGGATGGGACTTTGAGATTATGCATCGACTACAGGCAGCTTAATAAAGTGACAGTAAAGAATCATTGTCCATTGCCTCGGATAGATGATTTATTTAATCAGTTAAGAGGGGCCACAGTGTTCTCAAAGATTGATTTGAGATTAGGGTATCATCAGTTGGGTGTTAGAGAATCGGACGTGCCTAAGACTACCTTCAGGACTCGATATGGCCACTATGAGTTTTTGGTGATGCCATTTGAGTTGACTAACGCTCCAACAATGTTTATCGATTTGATGAACTGGATCTTTCATCCTTATTTGGATCAGTTTGTGGTGGTCTTCATTGATGACATCTTAGTGTATTCTCCGACTAAAGAGGATCATGATCATCACCTACGGACAGCTCTGCAGACTTTGAGAGATAGACAGTTGTATGTTAAGCTCAGTAAGTGCGAGTTTTGGTTGACTAAGATTGCTTTTTTTGGATATGTTGTCTCTGCAAAGGGTATTTAGATAGATCCGAAGAAGATTGAGGCAATGCAGATTGGAAGCCACCTAAGAATGCATAGAGGTTCACAGTTTCTTAGGTTTAGCTAGATATTATAGGAGGTTTGTCAAGGGGTTTTCTCTTATTGCATCCCCTTTGACTAGACTTCTTCATAAGGATGTTCGATTTGAGTGGACTGACAGATGCTAGAGTAGTTTTGAGAGGCTTAAGGCGATGCTTACTAAGGCTCCAGTTTTGACACGCCCAGCTCCATCCAAACCATATGATGTTTACAGTGATGCTTCACATAATGGTTTAGATTGTGTACTTATGCAGGAGGGCAAGGTAGTTGCTTATGCTTCTCGACAGCTTAAGCCACATGAGAAGAACTAACCTATCCATGATTTACAGTTAGCAGCTATCGTCTTCGCTTTGAAGATTTAGAGCCAATACTTGTATGATGAGAGATGTCATTTGTATACGGATCATAAGAGCGTTAAGTATCTGCTTACAAAAGAGAGCTTAACTTGAGGCAGCGTAGATGGTTAGAGCTATTTAAAGATTATGATTTCACCATAGATTACCATCCGGGTAAAGCTAATGTAGTTGCAGATGCACTCAGCGGGAAGTCTTTTGTTGCCCTTCGTGCTATGAATGTCCAGTTATCAGTGGCTAGAGATGGTGCCCTTATAGCAGTGCTTAGAGTGAGACCTAGCCTACTTCAGCAGATTAGAGATGCATAACAGGGTGACGAGACCATTGCCTTGTGGAAAGGCCTAGTTAGAGAGGGCACGAAGAAGAGATTTGAGATTAGGGATGACTACTTATACTTTGGGGATCGGATCTGTGTGCCTAAGATCTCAGATTTGAGGAGGAGTATCTTAGAGGATGCCCATAGTAGTCCATATTCTATGCATCGACGTAGTAAAGATGTATTAGGATATGAGGGTACAGTATTGGTGGCCAGCTATGAAGCGGGACATCATTGATTTTGTATCGATATGCTTGACTTGTCAGTAGGTTAAGGCAGAGCATTAGGTCTCATCGGGTTTGCTACACCCTATCTCTATTCCGGAGTGAAAATTGGATAGGATCACCATGGACTTTATGGTTGGTTTTCCTACTACATCTTGAAAGAAAGATGTTATTTGGGTCATAGTTGACAAATTGACTAAATCAGCACATTTTCTTCCTGTTAGGGCTGACTACACTATGGAGTGGTACACAAGCTCTACATTGATGAGGTCATGGGACTTCATAGAGTTCCTTCATCCATTATTTCAGATAGAGATCTGAGGTTTACTTCAAGATTCTAGAAGAAACTACACGAGGCTCTAGGTACTAGATTGCACTTCAGCTCAGCCTTCCATCCGCAGACAGATGGTCAGTTAAAGCGGGTGATTCAGATTCTTGAGGACATGTTGAGGGCTTGTGTGCTAGAGTTTGAGGGCATTTGGGAGAAGTATGTTCAGCTTATTAAGTTTGCCTACAATAACAGTTATCAGTCGAGTATTCAGATGGCTCCATTCGAGGCTTTATATGGTAGGAAGTGTAGGACACCTCTATGTTGGACGGAGCTCAATAAGGGTAAGATAGTGAGTCCCGAATTGATCTAAGATACAGAAGATAAGGTCAGAGTCATCAAAGAAAGGTTGAAAGCAGCTTCAAATCGTCAGAAGTCGTATGTTGATCTTAAGAGGAAGGACATCGAGTATTCAGTGGGCGACAAGGTATTCTTGAAAGTTTCTCCATGGAAGAAAGTCTTGAAATTTAGTAAGAACGGTAAGCTTAGTCCTAGGTTTATAGGTCCATACGAGATCTTAGAGCATGTGGGTCCATTAGCCTATAGACTAGCTTTACCACCAGACCTGGAGCGGATACATAATGTCATTCATGTATCCATGATACAGAGATACAGATCAGACCCTTCACATGTTATTTCAGCCAAGTCTGTCACCATCAAGCTGGATTTGACATATGAGTAAAAACCCATAAGGATACTTGCTAGAGAGATTAAAGAATTAAGATATAAGATAACACCTCTAGTAAAAGTCCTTTGGAGGAATCATAAGACAGAGGAAGCCACGTGGAAAAGAGAATAGCAAATGAGACAGCAGCACTCTCAGCTATTTATATCAGGTGAAAGTCGAGGATGAATTTCATTTAAGGGGGGAGAATTGTAATAGTCCGTTTTTCAGTGTCGATAATAGTGATTTATCGTTCTGTAAATAGTACCATTGGTCCGAAACTTGATATTATTTCGGCCTGAAAAATTACTATAACATGTCTAATATTTTATTTAATATTTTTGGAGCATGTTTGCATGATTTAGGTGGGTACAAAATATTTCATGAATATTTTTGGAGAATTTAAGTATTTAATTAATAGTATTTTCTAATGTAGTATATATTAAGAAAAATTTGAGAAATTATTTCTATGGAGTTAATTTAATAAATTGGTAGAGTTAAATAATAATTAAAGGAGAATTATTTGGTGAATATTTAGAGCCTTTGGATGAGAATACTAGAGACTTAATCCTAGCAATCCATTTGAAATAAAATTAAGTAGCCAAGTTTGACTTTGCTATTTAAAATCAACACTTATCAAAATACTATTCCATCTTCTTCTCTCCACTTTCACGCCACTTTCTCTCTCCTTCTCCTCCATTTTCTCTCAATTTCTCTACCTCTAAATTACATCAAAATAGATAAATTAAACCAAAGTTTGGTAATTAAACTTGAAGAATTAAGTAGAAGAAGTAGAATTTGGTGATCCTAAGCTAAGAAATTGAAGCTGCTACCAAAATAAGTAAGTTGTGATTTTAGGTTCTGTGAATTAAGAAGTGAAATGCATAGTTTAGACATGTAGAATATGCTTTAAATCATGCTCCATGCTTTCTTTGTTATTTTTTTTTTTTTAATTCATGATTTTGTTACTTTGAAGAGGTTGGAGGACCATCCTCTAAAGGAAAGAAAAAGGCTAAGGAATAAAGCTTTTCCAGCTTATTCAAGGTTGTTTTCAAGATTAGTGCACTATTACTTTTCATTTCCTTTCAAATTTCAAAGTTTGAAATTTTTTGATTTTTGAATGAATTTTGAGAATTTTGTGATTTTGTTGGGACATTTGTCATTTGAATGCTTTTATATGATTTGGCATCATTTCTAAGCATGATGGATTGTTTGAAAGGGAAGAGGAACACCTTCCTCCCCTTCATCCATGAATGGCCAAACCTCCTTAGGAGGAAGGGCTTGAGTTTTGGTTTCATGCTTTTGCTTTCTTTTAATGTGAATGTATTTTTGAATGGTTTTTCTTTAAGTTAATGTGGTTAATTTAAAAAGAAAACCATTTCCCCCTTCATTAGCAAGAGTGGCCGAATCACTTAAGGTGAAGGGCTCTTTGTGTTCTTTGATTTTTATGTTTGATTTGGACTTTAATAAGTTAGTTGATAAGTAAATTAAAGGTGGTTTAAAACCACTACTTTGTATTCTAATATTTAAGAATTTTTCCAAGATTTAAAGAAAGTTTAAATATGTAAAAAATGAGTTTTAAGACTAAATATTTTTAAGTAACGGTTTTAATGCCTTGATTAAGTATTTTTGGCTTAAAATATGGTATTTGGTGAAAGAAAAAACTTCTTCTCCTTTGATGACCTAAAGAGGTCGAACCACCCTGAGGTGGTAAGGCATGATTCCTTTCTTATAAAGCTTGATTTTAGTCTTTGTATATCATTTTAAGTATATATTTTGGATATGTAAGTTTTGAACTTCATAAGTATGAAAAATGGAAATTTTACAAGTTGTAAGTTAAGAAATTTTGAAATAATAAGTATTAAAGTTATGAAATATTTTGCTAAGGAATCTTGCATACGAAATAGGATTATTTGTAAAGAAATGGATTTGTTTTGGGCTCAAATATGCATGGTTGAAATATAGTAAGATGAGGTTTATTCCAGTTAATGAGCATGCTCGGCTTTGATGCCTTTACATTATATTATAAGTTATGATCATACGCTAGACTTTAGATGTCTTTCTGAATAAGCGGATGTACTTTTTATCTGATGGTACTTTCACAGGTTAATTAACCCTCCTGTGTTAGCATAGAGTGTGCTAAGTAGCTTTACCGTAACTAATTTAAGCGAAAATAGTAAGTTTTTGTGGAAAAAAATTGTATTTGAGTTTATTATTGTATTAATTAATGTCTCCCTCATTAAGAACTATCTCTCTCTAATTTTTAGTCGTTATGAGTTTTGAACAAAATGCTCTTGATGTTCTCTTTCACTAAAAATTAAATATGCCTTTTATCATTATACTTAAAAAATAGAAAATATGCCTTCTTGAATAATGATTTGTTCATAAATTGGCCTAAAATATATAAAATAAAAAATAAAACAAATAAATATAAATATGGACAAAAAATGTATTAGCAAAAAATTTTCAAGATTTAAATTACAATAGATAAAGTGATAGCTTCCATATCTCTTATCTAATTTATGCATTTATGCTATGAGTTATCACTCTAAAAGTATATAAGTTCTCACTAATTTTGCCATCAATATTTTGAGTTTACAATAATACGTTTCTGTATTATAATTGGCCACATATAAATACTATATTAACATTCATTTTCCTTTCAAATTTATTATATGAATAACTTCCTCACTGGTTAGAATAAAAATTTTTATTTCACATGATACATTTGAATCACATTATTATATATTATACGCACTTTAATATTTTAGCAATTTATTCAATACATATGTTTTATATCTCAAAAATAAATATATTATATAGCCGCGCAAAGAGCGGGGAACAACCTAGTTTTAATAATATTTTAGAATTCATTATAAATCATTACAAATTTTTTGTAAATCTAAAGCAAAATATTCAACAAAAAAAAAGTAAAAGAAAAGGCATCAAAAGGACATATCTCAATTTCACAAGTAAAAAGATTAGAGCATATCTTGTCAATTTTTGAAAAAAAAAATATATTTTTAACTATAGCGTGTTCTAGAAGGAAAGAGATGAAGAAGAAGATTATAGATCGGTGAAAAAAAATTATTCTCTCTCTCTCTGTAGACTGTCAATTTACTTTGACTTATATACTAAAATCTCAAATATTGGATGGAAGGGCAATCTAATGCACCCTTTGTTTGGAAAAAAATTAATTCTATAAAATTTTTTGGAATTCATTTAAAAATTCATATTTTTTTGTTTGAAATTAAAAAAATATATATTTCAATTTTAGAAATTTAATTCTATAGAATTGGATATGGCTACACCAAATCCCACAAAAATAAGTGGAATTTTCAAATGAATTCCATAAACTAAGTAATCCAACTTTTTATAACAAAACTACCATTCTCTATCTACAAAGTTAATTTTTCATTTTTTAATCATTTAAATTATTTATTTTATCAAATTTGACCAAAAACTTTTAAAAAATTTATTTTTCTTCAAAACTAATTATTATGTTTGTAGTTTAATATTTTGCATCTTTTATGTTAATATTTTTTCTTTTCTTCTACTATCATTGAGAGAGATTCAAGTTAAATATTCATTTATCGCTAAATTAAATGCAAAAATTCTATTTATATTATTTTTATTTTATATAATTATTTTAATAAAATATAAAAAAGTTATATGGCATGATATAATTGATATACTATTTCATGGATATTTTAGAAAATAATAAATGATTATGTGAAATTCAATTGAATTACATATTTTAAATTAATCATATCAAACATGAATAATTTATTCACAAATGAATTCTATCATAATTCATTTATAAATGAATTTCATATTTTGAATTTATTTATATCAAATGAAGCAGTAATAGCAGAAAATTGCCTAATGTTAATGATATTAGAATCCATTAAAAATCATTATCAAATCCTTGTAAATCTAAAGAAAAATATTCACAAAAAAAGTAAAAGAAAATGTATCAAAAGGGCATACCTTAGTTTCATAAGAGAAAAGATTAGAGCATATCTTATCATTTTAAAAAATATATATATTTTTTAACTATGGCATGTTCTACAAGGAAAGAGATGAAGAAAAGACAATAGTTTGGTGAAAAAAACTTTCATTCTCTCTTTAGACCATCATTTTACTTTGACTTATACTCTAAAATCTCAAATATTGGGGTACAATTATAATTTTTTCATTTTACAATCATGAAAATTTGACATTAGAATTATATTTTATAATTTTATATATCATTAGTACATGTTAATTTATATGTAATATTATCTAGAAAAAAAAAACTCTTTCTGTCACAAAATAAAAAATGAAATAATTTATTATTATTAATTATATCTTGTGTAATTTTCACTATGTCTCTTGATTTTTCATATAAATTGCTAATTGTAAAATTGTCATTTCTAAATTAATTTTCGAATTTTAGAGGAAATAATCTAGAAAATAATTTTGTTGCTAAATTTATTTTTAAAGGAAAAACAAGAAATTTTTGCATTATGAATCATAAAAAGATAATAAACAATGTGGAATCACCTTCCACACTTTGAAACATGCATGATGATAAAAAAACTCTAACTGACTTATAAGCTCCTACATTCACTTAATCATTTGTCTCCGGCATCATCAAATGGCAATATTAGATTTTGAGAACGATAAAGTCTTACGATCCTTAATATAATACCAAATTCAAAAAAGTCCAACAAAGAAGAGTTCAAAGCATGAAAGAGTGAAAATTATATTGAGCCTATCCCAAACACACACAACAAAGTGCAAGAGCATCAAGAAATTAAACTCAATAAAATTCTAAAAAATTTTCTCAAAATAATGAAAAATTCATGAAGCTAGTTTTAAACTCATGCATATTGGCTCTGATGCCACATGTTAAACATAAAATCAAATATTATATTTTCTTATATTAATCAAATTCCACAAAAATAATTTTATACAGTTCCGTGCATGATAAAACTTAAAATACAAATGCAGAATTATTATGAGTTTAATAATATGCTAAGGAAAATAAACTTGTCTTCTTTGAGTCCATGGTCTTGACTTTGAGTAGACAATCTTCTAGTGTGGTTCATCAATGGAAAATGGTGACAAGAAGTTTTGTGATACGAAATTAAAGTTCAGTGAGTTTATGTTGCAAATTCAAGTTATAAGATGATAATCAACTAATATGTAAAGTTGAGAGACGATAATGAGCTAACATCCTAAGTTGAGAATCTTTTACTCTCTAGAAGGCACTATTTCTCTGTGTCTATTTTTAACTTTCTACTACTTTGCAAAAGTAGAGTGCAGATACTTATAAAGAATAAATTATTCTTATAGTGAGTTGGGGGATAGAGGGAACCTATCCTTTTGTTTAAAATGATATATGGGTCTTCCATGGAAGCCCATAAAACTCAACCCACACTGATATATCTACGTTTAATTTAAAAGTTTAGCTCAAATAATTAGGGCTTAAATCGCAAAAATATATTCATCTATGCGACTTATTGCAAAATCACTCTAAAATGATCTTTGTATTGGCACTGTAGTTTGAAAATGAAACCATAAAAAGAATTAAAGTGAAATTTAATGTGAAATCCACTTCTTTACCTTAGGATAATCTTTCAAAACTCACCGTTTTGCTCTCATTCAATAAGAAGTGCTGTTTAATCTCAAACGTAAAGAGAGGTTTTTTCGTTGTTTAATCTGTCTTCTTGAAAAGCTGCACAAAGAGGTTGTTTATGAACAACGATGCAGAGAACAACCTAGTAAGCAATAAACAACTCTCTTTTTTTTTTATTTCTTTATTCTATCTTTCTTTGTTACTTTAGTCTTGAAATTAATCTCCAATAATCTGTTGGCTTTTATGTCATAATTTTAGTTCTTCGAAATTTCAGAGTCCAAAGGCACTAATTTTAACCATGTAGAGATACTTGTAAGAAAAATAAGAATTGCATGATGCGTTGTTTGTTCTTTATTTGCTTTCTACGTATTAGAAATTTATGATCCAATCACTGTAAGATGCAAAACCAAAACAAATAATTTGGCAAAGCAAGAGTGAGTATTGACGACCTACACAAAGTGAATATTGCATGTTCATAATCAGTAACAGAGTGCAATGTCTCTCTCTATAAAATTAAAAATCAAATTAGTGAAGAAATTAACGAACTAATCATATTTCCTAACTTTTTCTTTAGCTTCACTCCTTACTCTATTTTTGGGATAGAATTAAGAGGGTATTTTGTCCATAAATTAGATTCTTGTTTGATGTAATTTTTCTTTTTTTTTTTTTTAGTTTTTCGTTTTAGATTATCATTCCTTTTATATATATATATATATAATCTTGAAATAAAAGGATGTAAAATGACACTTTCTCCTTTCAGTATTTTGCTTTATATTTTTTTTAGGAACTTTTAAATTTTTTTATTTTTCTTTATTTTGATTGGATGGTTATATTTTTTTATTTAAAATTAATAATTGGATAATTTTAATTTTTGAATTCTAATATAATTTAACAACTATTTTATTATATTTACTATCTATGTTTCATATTTGAAAAGATTTAAAATTTTTTAAAGATAATTTGATTTTTGAAAATTTTTAATTTTATACCTATATCTTTATATAGATATATAGAATCATAATCGGGTTGTTTTTAAAGTCAAATCACCTGCACAAATTATGAGCGAAAAAGTGAGCCTCCTTTTGTTTTTACTGTATTTTCACAATATTGTTTTAATGTTTTCAACGGGTGAGTAACATTTGGTTTGGTCATGTACTTTTGGTTTCTTTGATTACTGATTTGTAATTCCATTTCACATTAGTTTATATTTATCTATTAAAATTTTTTAATTTTTGTGTAGATAAAGAATATTTAAATCTCTACATGAGAGATATAATCATTATCTTAATTTGATATTCTTTATCAAGAGGAAGTCTAAGAAAGAATCTTCATGGTATATGATTCTTTTTGCCTGTGATTGATTAAAATTATACATTTTAATATTTAAGAGATTCTTAATTTCAAATTTCTCTTTTCTTATGAAGGTAACAAGAAGGATGAAAGTGCTTTTGGTTAGCAAAAGAGATATAAGATGGTTGTGGGTGTAGCCATAATGAGCATAAATGTATTCTATATTATTTATTTAATTATTTTCCTCTTGTCCTTTTGCACTGAATATTATCTACTTTTATCAATTTTTGGGTCTCTTTATTTTTTTAAAAAAATTAGCAAGGAGGAGATAATACTTAAGAAACTAATTGGCACGAGGTCAAGCTACACCAATTGAGTCAGCATAAAATAATATATAGCTGGTAATAACAGGATTATCAAACAAAAAAAGGTCTCGCCCACTCACAACAGCAGAAGTTGCAAGAGAATTTGCTACACTATTAGCCTCCTAGGAGATCTTCACCGAGTGCAAATCTTTAATAATTAATTTATTTCAAATGATTTAGATAGTTACTATATTGATTGTACATGTGGTTGCAGGGACAACGTATGCCCTTTAATATGTAAAGATGTTTTCTTTTGTATGTTAACAAACTATAAATTTTTATATGAATATATGTATATTTATCTCTTTTACCTTTTTATTGATAAATTAAAACATAATAACGCGCGCATTACATGGGTCTTCATCTAGTGTTACTAGTAAGGAACAACAAATCAATTCATGGATTGAGGATTTTAGTTTTTTTTTTTTTGAGTTGTTTGTTGATTCAATTAAATTTATAAATCAATTAAAATTGGTGAATCTTAGGTTAAGCTAACCAAAGGTAAAGCAGTGGGTCCTACGCTAAATGTCATTTTAACAATGTTTCTAAAATCGGACTGAACTGGCTGGTCGAATCAATTCAACTGCGAACCAAAAGTCGGTCCAATCTAATTTGACATGTAAAGTCGGTAGGTGTAAAAACCAAGTAAAATCAGATTGAACAAAAAAAAATCGAAAAACCAGATTGAACTAGTCAAATCCATTTTTTGACTTTTTTTTTTAACTTTCAATTTTTTTTGTCTTTATCCAAATTGTTTCCACTCATAATAATTACCATAGTTTTGAAAATCAAACCGGACCGGTCGATTCGACTAGCTCAATTAGAAATCGGGCTGTGGACCGATCCAAATTGCATTAAAAAATCAGGTATCTTTTATTTCATAAAATATATTTCAAGATTTGAATTTTTCAAAATGTGATCTAAAAATATTTTCTTTTAAAAATAATCTTTGACTTGAAATCTTCTTTTGAAAATAATCTTTCAAAATACTTTCCTTCTTTGTCAAACCTACCACCAAGCCCCTACTCCTTTTCTTTTGTTTCTAATGGAAAGAAAATTACTTTTAATATAAATTAAGGCTTGGCAAAATTTCTATTTGCATGAGAGCAAAGACTAATATTCTATTTTTTTATATTGTAAACTCTCTCATCCTTTTCTTCTCATTCTTACTTTCATGGTTACTTTCTAAAGAGAAATGAAAACTGATTTTATGAGAGACACACTAATCTTGTATTTTTATATTATCAACTCTGTCATCTTGAAATCCTTTTTCTTCATGCTTCCATTGCATAAATTCTTAGAGAATATTAAAATCAATCTTTAAAAAGAGATTTTCAAAACTCATATGTTTCATTTATAAAAATATATTTCCTATGCTTAATTTGACATATCATTTTATCTATTATAGGTTTTGTAAATCTAAAATAAATTAGAACTCTTTAAATCTTAAAATATGTGATTGATGGCTTTGTGTAAAGCTTGTTTGTAAGGGTTTTCAAGCACCCATCTTGTGTGAGAGTAAGTCTCCTAAGTTTGCTAGTTCTTTGGAAAAACTAAATTTAAATTTTCTAGTTCTTTAACAAAAATTAGAGGTTAGTTTTGCTTATTCTTTGCAAAAACAAGTTAAGTTTTCTAGTTTTTTAGAAAAAGTAGTGGGATTAAGTTTTCTAGTTCCTTAACAAAAACTAGAAAGTAAATTTTAAAAGTTCTTTGCAAAAACTTGTAGGTCATGGGTAGTACTAAGTGTTAGGACTATTTCCATTATAATAGGCTTTATTCTTCCCCTTGAAAAGAGTTAAATAGTGGAGAATCTTAAGATGGTTTCTTGATGAGTGAATATAGGCATGAGAAATGTCGAATCACTATAATTTTTAGTGTTTGATTTTCTCCTTTTATTTTTCTCTTTATGATATTGCTTGTCTCTTCACATTCACAAATTTTAAATATAATGACATGTTGTTGACTTGTTGTAACACCCACCGGCCAATTCAGGAGAACCAGACGACGGATGCCACAATTGGTGCCGGAGCACCGTCTTATGTCACTTATTAAAGCTAGATCACAAATTAGGAGTGGTTAAATTTCCATAAGGAGGCAAGTAATTTACATTTTGTTTTGTGTTTTGTTTTTTTTTTATTATATATAGAAATAATGTTAAAGAAATT
>CANUEP010062605.1:0-12117 GCA_947857235.1 Jatropha podagrica | reverse complement strand
TAATATACTCCATTTACTAAAATTCCTTCAAATATACCCATTAATCCTTAATAAAGGAATTTTCATAATTTTAGAATCTTAAGACTAACCAATTAATTTACTAACCTTCAAAATCAATTAAAATCCTAAAATTACTCTTTAATTACCCAAATCATCAATTAATTTATTTTATCCAATTTTCCAATTAATTATCAATTGCATAATTAATTAATCAATCAAAAATACCATAATCAATATTTAACATCCTATAATCAAATTAACTCCCATAAATAATATAATTCTATACTAAAATCAATAAATCAACATATAATTCAACAATCAATAATTTACCAAAAATTCTAACAATATATCTCCTCAATATAACAAAATTAACCAAATAATAATTTAACCTCCTATAATTAATTAACCACTATAATTATTCATTTTAACTAATTAACTACCAATATTATTCCTAAAAAAATAATTAAATCCATCAATAACACAAAATCAATAAATAGTTCATCAACCTCCTAATAAATAGAATTAATCAATTAAAATACCAAAATAATTAATATCCTAAAATCAACTTAACCTCCATAATTCCAATTAAAATTTATAATTTCAACATATAACCAAATAATCAATTAACTACCGAATAATTTTCGAAATTTAACTAATCAATTACCTAACAATATCAAATAATCAAAATCCTATCAATTAACCATAATATTAAAAATTCACCCAAACAATATAATCCACGATTAATTTACCAACCAAAATAATTAACTCATTAAATAATAAAATTATTCAACCAAATATTCTAAAATTAACAAATTAATTAACCAAAAATTTAACTAAATAAAATTCTAGAATCAATACCCAAAAATATCAAGTTTTCGGTAATTCTTGAATCGGAGGAGGAGGAGGCGATGGCCGAAAGCAAGCTGGGCTTGCTGCTAAGGTCATGCGCGGAGGAGCAGGTGACTGGCTGTGGCCCGACGTGAAGGATAGAGCTGCTGGAGCTCGCTTGAAATGGTGGCGCGACGAGAAGAGGAGCAGAACAGGGCTGGTTCGCGCGTCAGAGGGAGGCAGAGCAGAGCTGGGTCGCAGCCGTGCGAGGAGGAGCTGCTGCTGCTCATGGAAGGGAGGAGGAGCTGCGATGGTGGCCTGTGGCGCTGCAGTTGGTGGCCTAACAGTTGCAGAGAGGGAGACAGCGAATGATAGGGAGAAGGAGAGGAAGAAAGAAAGAAGAAGAAGGAGAAGAGGCGGTGGCGATGGCGTTGCAAGGAGGAGGAGCTGGCGGAGGCTGGAGGCAGTGGTGCAGAGAGAGGCAGAGAGAGATGAAGGTGGAGAGGGCTGAAGAAGGTGGTGTCGCGCGATGAAGAATAAAAAGAATTTTTTTTTAAAGTTTAAAATTATTAAATAAAAACAAAATAATAAAGTTTTTAATTATTAATAAAAACAAACCGTCCAAATAGATTGCCGGGGACAAAAAAATAGTAATGCATAGTATTTTTCAAAAATATCCGATTCGGGTCTAATTTTAATTAATTCGGTCCAATAAAAATAAATAATTTGTTCGATTTTAATTCGATTAATTTTAGGGTGGATCAAAATGATTTTCGGTCCCGATAATATTACGTGGCGTAATATTATTGGCTAATAATTTAACAATTAAATTTAAATGAAAATTATTTTGAAATAAAAATTTCGGGGTATTATAATTCTCCCCTCCTTATAAAAATTCGTCCTTGAATTTTAGAAATAACAAGATAGGACGATATACAAACAAGGAATATACAAAATAAGCCAAGTTCAATTTTTCGACAATATAAAGCCTCTCACTCAAAATGAAAAATAGGGATATCTCTCTTGTATCTCTGCTGTCACTTCCCATGTGCACTCCTTGACAGAATGGTTTCTCCACAAAATCTTAACCATAGGAATCTCTTTAGATCGTAACTTACGAATCTGAAAGTCGAGAATTTTGACAGGTACTTCTTCATATGTCAGATCTTTATTCACTTGAATTTATAGAGGTTCCAATACGTGCGATGGATCAGATATATACTTGCGTAACATGGACACATGAAAAACTGGATGGACGTGAGAAAATTCATTCGGTAGGTCTAGTCGATAAGCTACCTCTCCAATTCTAGTAATAACTGGATAAGGTCCAATGTATCTCGGAGATAACTTTCCCTTTTTGCCAAACCGAAGAATTCCTTTCATAGGAGATACTTTCAGAAATACCAAATCGCCTTCTTGAAATGTAACCTCTTTATGCTTAGGATCAACATAACTTTTCTGTCTGTCAAAAGCAATCTTGATTCGATCTTGTATAACAGGTACCTTTTTAGATGTCAGAAATATCAATTCAGGTCCTATTAGTTGCTTATCTCCTATTTTCTCCCAACATATAGGTGATCTACATTTCTTTCCATATAAGGCTTCATACGGTGCCATACCTATACTCGCTTGATAACTGTTGTTATAAGCGAATTCTGCTAATGGCAGGTGTTAATCCCAATGTCCACCGAAATCTAGTGTGCACATTCGAAGCATATCCTCCAACGTTCGAATCATTCTCTCAGACTGTCCATCAGTTTGTGGATGAAAAGTTGTACTGAAATCAAGTCTCGTTCCTAGAGCTTTCTGCAAAGATTGCCAAAATCGAGACGTAAATTGTGTTCCTCTGTCAGAGACAATAGAAACTGGAATACCTTGAAGTTGTACTATCTCCTTAACGTAAATCTTTGCCAATCTGTCTGCATTATATGTAGATCTCACTGGAATGAAGTGAGCTAACTTGATAAGTCGATCTACTATTACCCAAATCAAATCGTAACCTTTGAGTGTCTTCGGTAAACCTACCACAAAATCCATAGTGATTCTCTCCCATTTCCATTTCAGTATCGGTAATTGTTGTAGTAGTCCTGTAGGTCTTTGACGTCCTGCCTTTACTCGTTGACAAGTAAGACATCTTGATACAAATTCAGTCACATCATTCTTCATTCCTGACCACCAATAGTTATCCTTCGAATTTCGATACATTTTAGTAACACCAGGATGTATACTATAAGCGGCATAATGAGCTTCATCCAAGATCTCTTTTCTAAGATCATCAACATTAGGTACACATACTCGTGTATCATTTCTGAGCACTCCTTCACCGTCTATCACAAGGTTTCCAGATCCACCTGTAACTACTTCTTGCAAAATTTTTTGTAATTGTGGATCTCTACACTATGCAGCTTTAATCTTGTCAAATAACATCGGTCTTACTCTGAAATGAGCTAACAAAGTTCCTAAAGCAGGAATCTCTAATTCAAGATTTCCATCAAGCATTCTATGAACATCCTAAACTAACGGTCTCCTTTATGCTGAGATGTACGATAAATTCCCCATAGATTTTCGGCTCAAAGCATCAGCTATAACATTAGCTTTCCCCACATGATACTGAATAATAAAATCATAATCTTTAAGAAATTCCATCCAACGTCTTTGCCTTAGATTCAAATCTCTCAGATCAAAGATATATTTTAAGCTCTTATGATCAGTAAATATTTCACATGAAACACCATTAAGATAGTGTCTCCATATCTTTAGTGCAAAAACAATGGCTGCCATTTTTAGATCATGAGTAGGGTAATTCTGCTCATGCTTCTTTAACTGTCTAGAAGCGTATGCAATAACTCGACCACGTTGCATCAGAACACATCCTAATCCTACTCTGGAGGCATCACAAAACACAAGTACCTTTTTCGAAGGTGATTAGTCTAAGCTTTGTATCTTTCTTTTCTAACAAATACTTAATTGCTGAATGATCAATATAAACTATGGTTTTCGCTCCTACCAAATATGCTCTAAATTTATGAAATGCAAAAACAATATCCAGAAGCTCCTTTTTAGTGGTGGCATAATTGAGTTGCGCATCATTCAGGGTACGATTGACATAGTAATTGACATGCAACTTCTTTTCCTTTCTTTGCCGAAGAATGGCTCCTATGACATGATCACTAGAATCACACATAAGCTCAAACGGTAGGCTCCAATCTGGTGTGGCAATTATGGGAGATGAGATCAATTCCTTCTTTAACCTGTTAAAAGCATTCAAACACTCTTTGTTAAAATCAAAAGGAACATCTTTAGCTAACAAATTACAAAGAAGTTTCATGATTTTTGAGAAGTACTTGATAAATCCCCTATAGAAACCAACGTGACCAAGAATGCTTCTAACTCCTTTGACTGAGTTTGGAGGTGGTAGCTTTTCAATTACTTCAATCTTCGCTTTGTCCATCTCGATTCCTTTTTCAGAAAATTCTGTGCCCTAAAACAATACATTCACTAACCATAAAATGACATTTTCCCAATTTAAGACAAGGTCAGTGTCCTCACATCGCTATATTACAAAAAGGTTATGAAGACAAGAATCAAAAGAAGAACCAAACAAAGAAAAATCATCCATGAAAACTTCAATGAATTTTTCAATAATGTCAGAAAATATGAACATCGTACACCTTCGGAAAGTGGCAGGTGCATTACACAACCTAAAAGGCATTCTCTTATATGCATAAGTACAATAAGGGCTAGTGAAAGTGGTTTTCTCTTGATCCTCGGGAGCTATGGAGATTTGAAAATAGCTTGAATCACCATCTAAAAAGCAATAGTAAGGATAACCTACAAGTATCTCAAGCATTTGATCAATGAAAGGTAAAGGGAAGTGGCCTTTGCATGTTGCTTTCTTTAATTCACGATAATCAATACACACACGCCAACCTGTGACAGTTCTAGTAGGAATTAACTCATTATTATTATTATAAATAACTATCATACCTCCTTTCTTGGGAACAACTTGCACAGGGCTTACCCAATTACTATCTGAGATCAGATAAATAATTCATACATTGAAGAGTTTAGTGATTTCTGCCTTGACTACTTGCTTCATGTTTGGATTAAGCCTCCTTTGGTGCTCAATTGTAGGCTTGTAGTCTTCCTCCATCAAGATCTTATGCATGCACACACTTAGATTAATCCCCTTCAAATCTGTAATTGACCATCCCAAAGCACTTTTATGTTTCCTTAAAACCTACAATAACCTTTTCTCTTGATCAAGTGATAAGTGAGAGGAAATAATAATAGGAAAAGAATTATTATCACCTAAGAAAGCATATTTAAGATGAGAAGGAAGCTATTTTAGTTCTTGCTTTGGTGGTTTGCTCTCTTCCTCACTTTTGATGCTTTGAACATTAGTATTAATGTTATTAATGATTAATGTATCTTTAGTGTGCAAAGTGTCATCCACATAATCATCAACAACATCAATCCTAAAGCAATCACTAGAATCAATAGGAAATTTGCAAGATTTAAGAACATAGAAAATAACTTCCTCCTGACCTACCGTTAGAGTTAGCTTATCTTTAAGAACATCAATCAAGGCTCTTACGGTTGCAAGGAAAGGTCTTCCCAGAATGAGGGATTCTTCTCTATCTTCATCAATGTTAAGGATAACAAAATCAGCAGGAAAATAAATTACCTACCTTATTGAGTACGTCTTCCACAATTCCCCTTAGGTATTTGATCGAACGATCTGCTAATTGTAGAGATATTCTTCTTGGCTTTGGTTCTCCCATCCTTAGTATCTTAAAAACCTCATAAGACATAAGATTAATACTTGCACTTAAATCATCTAAAACTTTATCAAAATCATGATTTCCAATATTACAAGGGATAGAAAATCTTCTTGGATCCTTTAATTTTGGAGGCAATTTAATTTGAATGATTGCACTACACTCCTTCGTTAACATTACTGTTTCTTAAATCATCGATCTTCCTTTTCTTGCTCAAGATCTCCTTCAAGAATTTTGCATAACTGGACATCTGAGCAAGAACTTAGGCAAAAGAAATATTTATTTGAAGCTTTTTGAACACATCAAGAAATTTAAGAAAGCTTTTATCATCCTTGGATTGCTTGAGTCTTTAAGGGAAAGGAACAGGTGGAACATAGGGTTTTACCTCATCTTTTTCTTCAAGATCAATGATGAGAATTTCCTTCTTCTCTTTCTTTCATTCTCTTTCTTTAGAATTTTTCTCAGTATTACTAGGTACTGTACCTTGAGATCTTGAGGCCATCGTGCTTGCAAACTGTCCAAATTGTATTTCCAAATTCCTAATTGCTGCTTGTTGGATTTTGTGATTTTCCCTAGTTTCATTCATGAACTCCATGTGGGATTTGGAAAGAGCAGTAAGGAGATCATCATGAAACTTTTTCTCTTGTGGAGGGAAACCTGGTGGGTGATTCAAGGTGTTGTTTGGATTCCCATAAGAAAGATTAGGGTGATTTCTCAACCAGTTGTCATAAGAGTTAGAATATGGGTAATTCGTCCTTCCTTGATTCATCACGTAGTTGACTTGCTCTAAAGTTTAAGGGTTTACATTATCCAACATGCATTCCCCAACTCCATGTTGACCATTGCACCTGTCACAAGCTTACACAATAGAAATAACAAAGTTAGTGATAAACAAATCCAACTTTCTTACCATATCATCCACCTTGCCATTAAGTGCGGTTATGACATCAATCTCATAGATTCCTACAGTCCTTTTCCTTTCTGAGGAGTTTTGATAATCTATTGTTCGCCATCTCTTCTATCAAATCATAAGCTTCATCAATCCCCTTTCTTTCAAAAGATCCTCCTGCGGCTACATCCAAAGTAATTTTAATGTTAAGAGACAATGTATTATAAAAAGTTTGTACCTGTAACCACTTAGGTAGAGCATGATATGGGCACTTCCTCGATAGGTCTTTGAATCTTTCCAAAGCTTCATTCAAACTTTCTTGATCATGATGAGCAAAGGTTATTATCTCATTGCATAGCTCGGTGGTCTTTGAGGATGAAAAGAATTTTGCCAAAAATTTTCGAGCTAATTCCTCCGTTGTAGTAAAACTTCCTGTAGGACATGATTATAACCAAACACATGCCTTATCCCTCAAGGTAAAAGAAATAAACTCAATTTGATAGCATCCTCAAAAACTCCATTTTATTTAAAGGTAGTGCAAATCTCTAAGAAATTTGTGATATGGACATTGGGATCCTCACTTGGTAAACCTTCATATTGGATTGAGATAGAAAGCATTTGAATAATGATAGGTTTTGTTTAAAAATTGTTAGTTTCTACCCTAAGCCTGGTGATACTTGAGGTGGTTCCATTGAGAGAAGGGGTAGTATAATCACACGAAATGCGAGCAGGATGTCTCCGATTTTGCTCCAACTGGTGCTGCAATATCTCTTATTCATCTTGCTCTACTAAATAAACACCTGAAAGAGAGTCCTTAGAAAATTTAAAACAAAAGAAAATTAAATGTTTAAATTAATAGTAGGTTAATTAGTATTGATATTGATAATGCCAATCCCCCACAATGACGCCAAAAACTTGACAGCACTTTTTGCAAGTGTATGAAATCACAACAAGTAATAAAGAGTGAGTAGAGTATCATCCAACGAAGATTGTATACCAAGTACCAAAATTATCTTAATCTACTATTATTTAAATGACAATAAAGAGAATAATTGTGGTAGTACAATAAAATAGAATAAAACAGTAGAAAAGAATTCAAATAAGAATATTTAATGAAAAAGAAATCAAGGTTTAAAAGCTACTAGGGATGTTGATTTCACTTAGCTCTACCCAATTTGTTTTATTAGTTTTCTAATCAATTTTAATTGTTCAAGTAGGAAAAACAACCCTAAAGTCACTAATAAGCTCTCCCGATGTATTATTAGCTATTTTAATCTCGTCTAATTACCTATCTCTCAATAGTGCAACCAAACATGAATTAAATCATTAAGTTTTATGGTTTGTTCAAGAATTCATAACCTAAGATCATTAAATTATGAAAACCCCCCATGAGTCAAACCATATAGCTTCCGCATAAAGTTATTATTTCCATGTAATTTATTACCCTTTTCTTATCGAAAATCCTTCTTCCAGTAGTGATTAATGAAATAAATCAATCTAGGGGATAAACTCTACCTGAAAGCATTAAGTTCAATAATAAATTATAATTTGAACAAAGAAAAACAAATCTAATATCATAAATTGGAGTAGAATTTAAGCTACATCAAATCCCTAGTATGAGAGTTTATTTTAACATAATAATTAAATAAAACTCAATTAAATCTGAAAATAATTCCATAAACAGTATGAATTAATGGAAATAAAATAAGATTAAGAGTTTAGAGATAAAAACTAGTCAAATAGTAGCATAGACAACTCCCTTGATTCTTTACACAACTTGATTGCTTGAAGTCTTACAAAGAGAGAAAACTAAGAAAAGAGTAGAACAAAGATTTGAGATCTAAGATTCGATGATCCGAATGCCTTGGTGATCCCCCTTTATATGGACTTTATAGTGCGTCTTCTAATCCAAGCAGGAAAATAATTGGCCTAATTAGGAAGAAAGATAATCTATGTAAGAAACTAACTTTGAGTTAGATTTCTTCCTAATTAGGAGTCTTCTTCCAATGGGTTGAACTTGAGTACTGCTATGGCGGGCTCTTTTATTAATCTCATGTAGGTCCATGTATGGGTTCTGTCTGGGCTTTAAATATTCTTGGGCTAAATAATGGAATTTGGACCACTTAAATTTTCAGCCTAACCTTCTTTGATGCTAATTTGTTTAATTTTTCCATTAAAAACCCTTCAAATGAAGCTTATCAAGAATCAATGAAACTTAATTGAAAACATAAAAAAATGTAAATAAAAGCTAATCAAAACAATTAAAAGTACCAAAATTCCTAATAAATCTTAAGCTCAAAATACTATAAAAATATGACCTATCAGAACCCTCCCCACCAAGAAGACAAAACCCATCCACTGTCCCCTAAACACCCAAGTCATTCAATATTTGACTGATACTAAGAAGCAGAATAAAAACCATACCTCAAGGGAATCAACCCCATAAACAAAAGATCAGCCACACTCAAATATTGGATGAGGCAAATTTTAGAGATGTGGTCAAAGAGCTAGTTCGAGAATGTAGGGAGTCAAAAGAGAATGGAGATTATGGATTCCAATAGGAGTCACCATTATCACTCAAAATCATAGTCGTATCTTTTCCTCTAAAATATAAGCTTCTTACTTTCCAATCTTATGACGGATGTACTGACCCAAGGAGCTACTTAGCGAACTTCCGAACTATAATGTATTTGCAGACTAACTCGGAAGATCTAATGTGTAAAGTCTTCCCAATCAATCTTAAAGGGGCAGCATAAGAGTGGTAGCAAACACTTAAAACAGGGTCCATCCACTCTTTCTCACAATTAGCCATGACATTCCAAGCTCGCTTCATGACCTGTATCCCGTCTAAGAATATTTCCTCTAATCTAGTAGATATGAAGAGAGAAGAGGGAGAAACCTTGAGATAATATGTGTCTAAATTCCGAAGGATGGCGATGCAAGTAGAGAATCTGAATAATGAGGTAGCTGTTAGCGCGATAGCTAATAGCTAAAAATTACAAATACAATAAGCTGTTTTAAAATTTGAGTATAGATTCTCCTTTAAATTTTGCCCAACTCAAGGCTCAGGCCCATAAATATACTAATCTGGATGAAGCTTATAAGGCTCAGCAATGTAAATCAACCGAAGAGGAAAGGCATAGGCCCCATAGAAGCTCACCCCTAACGGGAAGGCAATCACCCATCCAACCCCTACATACTAGTTACTTTGTCCAAACTCCATACGCTAGTGATAATGATCCCCCGAGAAACAAGGGATTCACGCAGTGAACAAACCACGTTCGGAGATCCTATCTTGGATTAGAGAATAAGGTAACCAAATCCAGTGCTTTTATCCTAAAAAATGAGAGAAGATTCCTTGAGTCATCGGGATAAGAGCAAATATTGTGAATTTTATAGGGATGTGGGCCATAAAAGTGATGCTTGTTGGCAATTGAAAAGGGAAGTAGAACGCGTTGTGCAGAAAGGCAAACTAAAGCAGTTTGTTGGGGAAGATTGACAATTAGAGAAGCAAATCAAGCAGAGATTGTCATACCTTGGGAACTATCCACACCATATTTGATGGTTCGTCAGGTGGCGATAGTAATTCAATAAGGAAAAGGAGAGCCAGAGAGATATATTCCATCCTACCTCAATAAAAATCGAACCCTAGACCACCCATACCGTTCTTGGAGGCTAACGGCGAGCACATACATGTGCCATACAATGACGCTTTGGTAATTGAGGGAATCTTAGAGAACTTTCTGGTGAAAAGAATCCTATTTATTGAAGATAATGCGATCAATTTGATCACCATGAATGTATTCAAGGCCTTGAGTCTGGATCAGGCGAGGCTCAAACTAGTTCAGCCTCCACTCGTGGGATTGGCAGGAAAGCCCATATAAGTATCTAGATCTATAGACATAACCATGGAGCTCAAAACTAAAGATTCATCAAGGAAGTTAAAATTGGAGTTCATGGTGGTAGACATCCACTTCCCATACAGTGCCATACTATGCAAATTGGCCCTATACAAGCTAGAAGTTGCCACTTGCATCAGGTATCTAACTATGAAACTTTATTCTAATAAGGCCATGTTTGTGGCTGTGAAAGGAGATAAAAGAGTGGCTACGGTAATGCAAAGACAATTTTGTAGCATTGAACCTTTAGTTTTTTATTCGAAAGTTGAAAAGACTTGTCAAAGGAATAACGCTGCAAGAAGGAATCAAGAACGTGAAAAATGAAGGCAATCAACCATGGTTCGATTAAGATGAGATTCATGATAAAAACTAGGTTGCTTAGGCTAATGGGCGAATTGTCCGATTTTGGACGGAGAAAACTGGAGCACTTAGGCCGATGGGCAAACTGTCCGATTTTGGATGGAGAAAAATTAGGTCGCTTAGGCCACTGGGCAAACTTTGGAGCTGTACAGGAGAAAATAATTTCTAAGTAAGACCCTTAAGAAAAAACTTATTATGTCCCCTTTTTGTCTTTGGAGAGTATGATACATTAAGTTGAAAATTCTAAGGTTTTATCATATTATTCATTCAGATAAAAAAAAATACACATCACGAAATGAAGGGATACAATATGCTTTCTTGAGGTTGTCAACATTCCAAGTCTTAGGTAGTTCAGCTCCCTCGATATTTGTTAGCTTGTATGTGCTCAGACCTAGTTATTTCAATACCTTATAAGGGTCTTTTCAATTTTGTCCTGACTTTCCTACAACTGCTGAACCTTTAGTGATTTTTGCCTTTTACTAGAACTTATTACCTTCCCTGAATTGCTTAACTGTCTATTGAAGTTCCTTCTTACCCTTTGCTTGAATGCTTCGGCTCGAATTGCAATGTTTTCTCTAAGTTCTTATGCAAAGTTTAAGCTAATTTTTAGGTTTTCCTTGCTTTTGATCTTGTCATATTCTCTTATTCTCCTGCTGGGTAGCCCTAGCTCTACTGGTATCACTGCTTCCATTCCACACACCAAGAAGAATAGTGTTTGTCATGTTGCTTGTTGAGGTGTTGTCTTGTAAGCCCATCATACACTATTCAGTTCGTCTGTCCAATTAGGCTTTTCTCCATGTAATCTCTTCTTTAATCCCTATAGGATGGTTTTATTAGTGACTTTAATAAGGGCATTAGTTTGTGAACGTGCTACTAACGTGGTGTGTAGAATGATGTGTCATTCTTTGTAAAAGGATCTGAAGGCTCCTGAATCAAATTGCTTCCAATTATCAGTGACTATCCTATGAGGTACACCATACCTAAATATTACATTATTTCTGAAAAAACTGGTAATCCAAGTTGAAGTAATGAAACTAAGAGCTTCAACTTCCACCCACTTGGAGAATTCGTCGATTGCAACTACCACAAACTTCCTCTACAATTGTGGTCATGCGGATGTGAACCCCTATCCCACCGTATGCACTCGCAATGTGGAAATGCGTATGGCAAATGGATAGAAATGCACTTAATGTGTGAGAGTCGCCACCTTGTTTAATTATTTAAGGGTAAACTAGGAAAAACCCTAAATGACTCCGATTTTAATTAACCTATTTACTAGATTAATTACCCAATGGTTAAAGCACGGTATGCTAACCCGAGATGGATCCCGAGACTATGTCATGCTGATAAACTAACCTAT
>CANUEP010062577.1:0-17276 GCA_947857235.1 Jatropha podagrica | reverse complement strand
TATCCTTAAATGCTTATATAAATAGTTTAAACAAGTACTGTATAAACAAACACTGTATAAATTTAAGCAAATAAATGCATGAACAAATACTGTGTAGATTTTAGTTTCCAGTTTTAAGGTTTAGGGTTCCTGCAACCTTAAATTGTATATATATATAAAATTTAAAAATCTTGTAAACATTTTGGGACATAAAAAAAATAATAATAAGCAAACAAAATGGGACAAAGGGAGTATTATCTTTTTTTTTATTGATAATCACGAGTTTAAAAGACTTGAGTGACAAAAAAACATTGAAGTTACGAAAATACTCACTTAGATATAGTATATAAAATCACTTATATGCTAAGGGGGTATATTGGATTAAGATTGTGTTAGATTTTTAAAAAATTATTGAGTTAGACACAATTGAAGGATTTCTTAAGATTTTCATAGATTCCATTAGAATTTTACATAAAGTGTTATAGAATTGGTGTGACTTTTTTTTAGATTTTTATTGACTTTGATGAAATCAGAATGATTTTTATACAATCCAACCAAAATTAATTTCAGGATCAAATTGAACAAATTAAAAAGTTTTAAAAAGCCAAATGAAAAATTGAAAACAATGAGGGATTAAAAAGTAAAATGTATATTCTCCAAAATCATTATTTTTTTCGTTAGAAACTTATCACCACTGTCAATAAAAGGCCTGCAATAGCCAGTGTTGTCGACGGTCATCCCGCTCCCGTTAACCGCTATATTAAACGGGTTCGGTAATTTGTACCCTATCCATTATTAGTAAAAAATATATTTTAATTAAGTTTAAAATTTGGATAATTAAATATTCATAGATACCCTACCCTTTAAGAGATATTTTCAATAGATTTTTGGACGGATATAAGTAGTAAATATTTAAACGGGTTCAAATATGAATTTTTAAATAGGTATTTAAACGGGTTTAGAATGGATATTGATAGTAAAATTTCAACAGATACTACACAGGTAGTTTAAAATTCGTTGGTACCTACTCCGCTTGTTTTATTACGGGGTGTATTGGATTAAGAGTGTGTTAGATTTTAAAAGATTTTTGAAATCTTTAAGTTGAAGAATGAATTTGTGAATGAGTTTTTTATTCATACGAAATTAATAATTTTATGAAATCATTCTAAATCAACAATTTTTTGAATACTATCAAATTTGTATGGACTTTTAAAAAGTCATAATTGAATTTCATCAGATTTATATGAATTTTATAAGAGTCTGATGAATACCATAAAATTTTAATAGACTCTAAAAGAATCTAAATTAAATACCATTAAAATTTTAAAATTTTTAAAATCCAGTAGATTCTTAATTCAATATACCCTCTAAGTCAATTGAGAATTTCCATTTACAATAGTAATTTTCTTAGAATACTTTATTTTTTTTAAAAAAAAAATCACAAATTGAATTGTTAAGAGTAAAATATTTAGATGTTTCCTTATTTATTAACCTTGACTCGATTACGTATCAAATTGTTGTGGAGTGTGTAGCTTAAAGAAAACTTAATTTTAGTATACATACAAAAATTAATTCAAAACCTCCTAATTATAACCATTTGTTGGATGGAAGTATTTTATTAAAGGAAGGAAAATAATTATAGAAAATATATATAAAAATATATATTATTTTGAATTTGGAAATGAGGAAAATATATTAAAAAAAGGTAATATTTTATTTATTTTTCATCTACACCACATATTTGAATCTCTCCAATTCGGAAAGAAAATAACGGAGGAAAATAAAAATTTCACTCATTTTTTATTAAATTACCAAATTCATTAGCAAATTCTAGTCCTTTCTTAAATACCTTATGTATTCAAGTGATAACATAATTCTCAATTTTCGATAATAATGTTTTATTCGTCTAAAATTTTGCCATTTTCAAACAAATAAACATAATTTTATTTTCTTTCATTATATGCAAACACAAGGGTAGAAAATAACTATGGAGAGAAATTTGACAATTTCTTATTATTTTCTTCTATTATTTCCTTCGTTTTCTATTATTTTCCTTTCTCTCCTTTCCAAACAAAACCTACGTAAAAAAAATGAAGGGAAAAGAGTAATATAATGTGTTGAGGTGAAGAACAATATGTTGGAAAGTAAAATTGATATCATATTATGTCTCCACCCACTTATACAAATGGGATTAATATACACTTGAACTAATATTATATTTAGGTAAATGTTAGAATTTGCATATAAGAAATCTCAAATATTATTTGTTAATTAGGTAAGAAGCATAAAAGGAAATAAGCCAAAGAGAGAGAAATTGCATTTGTAATAGAATAGGAATATCTTATTATACTTGTGAATTTATAATTCTATTCATCATTAGGGTAATTGCTTATTTACATATGTTAAAATAAAATCTTATTATGATTCTAGTATCTGAATTTGATCTAAAGATCTGAATCTAATCCTAGTGCATTTGAATTTGATTCTAATTCTAGTGTATTTGATTATGTATCTTATTGTGATTCTATTGTATCTCATTATGATTTATTTTTCCTTTTTGCACATACCTTGTACACCTGTATAAATAGTGTTGTATAATGTAAATAACACAACAATATAATACAAATTCATTCTCATTCAACTTGTAGTTATTTTTCTTCCTTTTGTAGGTTTTGGCTCTTCTCCTGTGAGACTTGATGCCTTCCACAACCACTTCATATATCTTCTTCATCTTCTAATATTGTTCGTCCCATTCAACTTGTTTTGGATGATACTAATTATCATTTTTGGAGACAACAAATGCAATGATTGTTGCAAGGTCATAAACTTTGGGGTTATGTTTCAGGCAGATCACCAAACCAATATCAATTACTGCTGACTATACCACTCGTATTGCTGATCGGAAACCTAATAATGCTAAATTATGAGTTGGATCATGAATACAACACTGCTTAAAATTAATTAGTTGTTTGGTTCCTGTAAAATAGCTAAGGATGTTTGAGATTTTTTGGCAACCACTCACACTATCATTGATCAAAGTTCATAATATCAAATTGACCAAGAACTCCTTTATCTTTGCCAGCTTTCAAGTCATTCAGGTCAAGATTATTGTAGTTCCATGGATATTCTCTGGCAGAAACAGTCTCATCCTGAATAATGCATTGCTTGCTTGGTTCACTATATTGCTGGGATAACAAACATTTTCATCAATTTTTGACAGGTTTACTTAATAAGTACGAAGACAGGCATTCATCTATCTAGAATCGGCTCCTACTCCGTCTTTTGAGAAAGCTCTTGTTGAGATCGAATCCAAGGAGACAAGAAAAAGACTGTTGCCTACCTTACACTTCCACCTGGTTCTATTTAGTTCTATTTAATATATGATTTATAGCATAAAGTTTATTGGTGCTTATTTTAAATTTATAGTAGAAAAATACACATAAGTAGTTATAATATCCCACATAATTATATACAGCATTTTGTCATAATCAGACAACATAATCATGATATAACATACTTCAGACACATAATATAAATATTCATAATCAGCGTGATTAATTAAATCCATAATCATGCATTACTATATTAGACATACCTAATCACGAAACTATTTCATATCCATAAAGGCAACATAATTATTTATTTAATTAATTTATAAAAGCTATATTTTTTTAATTAGGTCTTTAGTATAATTAGATGAATCAAATAGCAGACAGAGCACTCCATAATAAATATACGGCTCGAGCCCCATATAACATCATACAACCCGTCGATCAGAATCAAACGACTATATCCAAAAATCGGGGTTCGTTATCTCCTATAAAATGGGGTTTGTTAGCCCTAATAAAACGCTTTGTGTCACATATAAACGGTACAGTTTTTATGCCATGTCATACCTCTATGATACCTCTATACAAGTACTGATTCAACCAAGTAGACCTAGGCCAATAAAAATATTTATTATAATTAATTAATTACATAATTCATGCATACCAGTGTTCATAAATAAAACAGTCAGTCTCCTAATTACATCAAAATATTTTATTACAGTCCAAAAAATATTCTCTTCCATAAATTTCGTTTTTCTTTGTAAAAATCATACTTTTGCATACTAAATATTTCATCATAATTTCATATCCATAAATCATATATTAAATACATAACCATACTTATTTTCTTATAATTTATACGTAATTGCATGATTCTATATTATGCTCACAAAGAATATAAAATATTCTATCATGGCATAAAAACTCATATCTTCCAATTAAACTCACAATTATAGGATATCTTCTCATAATCTCTCATAATTCACTAATAGGCACAAATTCCAAGACTATGACACAATTCCTAAGGCACTAATATTGGTTAATATGCAATAATAAAATATATTAAATAATAATATTAGACTCCTAAATAAACTCTAACTAACAGATAATATAAGATTCTTAATTCTTATCCTAACAAGATTATCTTGACTCCGATATATATACTTTAAATTTACTCCAAAGAGAAGGCTAATTCACAATTTACTCAACCCTTGAATTCTCATAACAAAATAATTTGTTCTCTCAAATACTTTGGCTAATGATTCCACTGAGCATCTCAACATTGAAGGTAAGGGCAACACCCATAGCGGAGCAACTGAGCCCACACCTTGGTGGCGAACTAATACTGCCCATTTAACTGGCGAACACTTCCCATTGACAGCACAACATCCTTTTGCCTTCGCCTTCTTGAAGTCATTCTATATTTGAATGGTACCATGAAGCGAAATTGGAGGGGAACCCTAGTGTATCTGTCCCTTGCAGCTAAAAGCCGAGCTACACCCAACTAGTTTTGGATGGAGCTAATCTTTGAAACTTCGTTAAAGAGCTAGTTCAGTATCAAGAAATAGGAGAGGCAGGAGATTATGGTCTCCTACAGGACTCACCATTATCGACTGATATTTTAGGTGCAATTTTCCCTCCAAAATTAAAGATTCCTACCTTCTATCCATACGGTGGATCCACTAATCCCTAAAGCCATCTAGCAACCTTCTAAACTATGATGTACCTTCAAACTAACTCAAAAGATCTCATGTGTAAGGTATTCCCAATTACCCTAAAAAGAGCAACTCAAGAGTGGCACCAAACACTCAAAATAGGGTCAATTCATTCATTCTCCCAATTAGTCACATTGTTTCGGGCTCAGTTCATAACATGTGTAACATCCAAAAAGATATTGTTTGACCTGGTAGACTTAAAAAGAGAGGAGGGAGAGACCTTGAGACAATATGTCTCCAAGTATCAAAGGATGGCAATGCAAGTGGAGAACTTGAATGATGAAGTGGCTATCAGCGCTATGGAAAAGAATTATAGGTACAACAAATTGTTTAAAAGTCTAACTATAGACCTCTAACTTTTACTGAACTCATGGCGGGAGCCCATAAATACACAAAATTGGATGAAGTCTATGAGACTCAGTAGCATAGATTGCCCAAAGAAGAGAAGCATAAACACAAAAGACATCCTTCCATAGTAAGGAGATGATTGCCTCGAAGGAGACCGCCTATCTGGCTCCCATGAGCTAGTTATGCTATTAGAACACCGTATTCGAGGGACGACATATCACGGTAGGACTGACAATTCACCCTTTTGAATAGATCTCGCTTAGAAATATTATCTTGGGTAAGAGAACTGGGCGATCAAGTTCATTTTTATTACCCTAAAAAGATGAAGAAGAATACCTCGGGCTATTGAGATAAGGGCAAGTATTGTGAGTTTCATAGGGATGTAGGCCACGAGATTAAGGCCTGTTGGTAGTTAAAGAAAGAAATTAAATGACTTGTGCAAAGAGGCCAAATGAAAGAGTTTGTGGGGAGAGCTCGAAGGGAAGGTGAAAAGGAAGACAAGTAGGTCAAAGAGTGCCACACCCTAGGCATGATCCACATTATATTTGGTGGCTTGTTAGGAGGTGATAGCAATTCAACTATGAAAAGGAGAGCTAGGGAAATTCACTCTGTTCTACCCTAGCAAAAATCGAACGTCAAACCACCCATCTCATTCTCTAAGGCAGATACTAAGCATGTGCATACCCTACACTGTGATAATTTAATGATTGAAAAGATTTGAGAGCATTTCTTAGTGAAGAGAATCTTAGTGGATGAAGGTAGTGTAGTTAATCTATTGACTATAGAAGTCTTTAAGGCTTTGAAGCCAAACTAGGAAAAGCTTAAACATGTCCAAACCCCTTTAGTTGGCCTAGCAGGAAAGCTTGTACAAGTATCTAAATCCATAGACATAACCCTAGAGCTCAGAGCAAAAGACTCATTGAGAAAATTCAAGTTAGAATTTATGGTAGCAGACATTCACTTTCCACACAATTCCATACTAGGCAAGCCAACCTTATATGAACTCGATGCAGTTGCGTGTATCAAGTACCTCACCATGAAGTTTTTCTCTGATAAAGGCGAAGTTGTCGCTGTTAGGGGTGAGAAAAAAGTGCATACGAGATAGCATTAAAAGAATTGCCCTTTGCCTTGCCAATCATGTGGATGCTAGAAGAAGAATCGGCTATAAAGGTAGTTGAACACCAACCTTTTGGCATACTTAGGCATACTTCAGATTTTGGCCCAACACCTGTGGGCGAACTGATCATATAGGAGGTGGAACTGGAGAAATATTTAATATTGGGAGCCAAGCTATCCGAGGAGGTACATAACAGTATTTAGGTTTGTCTTGGAGGACAAGATTGACAGCTTCGCCTGGACCGCTGAAGATATAGTGGGAATTAATCCTGACATTATATCCACAGGCTTAGCTCAACCCAAGTTATAAGCAGGTAAAGAAAAGGACGTGAAATTATTGTCCAAAAAGACAATGAGTTATAGCAGCCAAGGTGGATAAGCTTTTGAAGGCAGGATTCATAAGGGAAGTAAACTACCCATAGTGGTTAACGAACGTAGTTTTGGTATCGAAGTCTAATGGGAAATAGAGATTATATGTTGACTTCATTGACCTGAACAAAGCATGCCCTAAAGATCCTTACCCTCGACCCAATATAGATCAATTGGTAGACTCTATAGTTGGTTATGAAGTTTATAGTTTTGTTGATGCAACAGTAGGATATTATCAAATAGGAATGAACACACTCGATGAAGAAAAGACGAGATTCACCATAAAAAAGGGCAGTCTATTATTATCAAGTCATGTCATTAAGACTAAATAACATGAGAGCCACATATTAGAGATAGAGCGAACTATAGAGGTGTATGTAGATGATATGATAATAAAAAGCACTTAAGCTACCTCCCTCCCAAAAACATATAAAAAGCATTTGAATTTTTTAATAAGGTCAAAATGAAGCTCAATCTAGACAAGTGCACATTCAGAGTTAAAGCAGGTAAATTCTTGGGCTTCATGATATCATAAAAGGGGATTGAGGCGACCCTTGAGAAGATAAAAAAATCTTGGAGCCCAATAAAATTTATAAAGTCCAACAGCTGAATGGTCGGAATGTAGCCTTAGGGCATTTTATCTCATGCTCGGCCAAGAGGTGCATGCTCTTTTACTGAACCTTAAAACATTTGAAGTGTTTTCGATGGGATGAAAGTGTCAGATCAACTTTGAAAATATCAAAGAATTCCTATCTTTAGCGCACCCCCCCCCCCCCCTCCTGAGCAGACTCCGAAAAGATGAGCTCCTGTACTTGTACTTAGCTGCTACTGAAAACTCTGTTGCATCAATATTAGTTAGAGAAGAAGAAGGTGAGAAATAACCTATCTATTACACTAGAGAAGTCCTCAGGGCCGCTGAGCTATGGTATCCAAATATTAAAAAGCTAACCTTCACTATTTTTACTTCGGTGAACAGGTTACGTCACTACTTCCAATCTCATGTCATATTTTTTTTCTAACTAATCACTCTCTGAAAAAGATCATATACGAAGCTGAAACTTCTAGGAGATTGGTAGAATGGTCCATTAGGTTGGGAGAACTTGCCATTAGGTATGCACTCTATAATGCGATGAAACACAAGTGCTCTAGGAGGCATTAGGAAATTCGGGGCCTACAGGAGGAATAATTTTACAAGGAACAAGAAAGATAAAAGTATAGTACTTAGTATGTGGTGCTCTTAGACTTTGCAACAGTAAAAAATGGTGCAAATATGAATGTTTAATCACAGGGCTTAAGGTGGGCCTAGAGGCATGAACTCTAATACTCTGTATTTTCCTAGACTCATAGCTTGTGGTTAATTAAATTACAGGTACATTCATTACCAAAGAGGGGAATCTAGCTAGGTATCATTCCTCAGCTCTATCTCTCTTACACAAACTAAAGGAGGAAGGTGGTATTTGTAAGATAACCTCAATAGAACCAAAAAATAAAAAAGAAGCAAATACCATCGCCTAGACTACATAACAGAGAGAAGAATTGCTAAAGGAAGTTATGCTAGAACACTAAAGCCAGTTAAGTTATAAGATGAATAAAATCCTCATGCCTCAACCTAGTAGTAGTTAGATGAGTCCAATTATCGACCTCATACAGAACGACGTTTAGCCTTTTAATAAGCAAGAGGCAATGAAGCTCTATAAAAAAGTAGAGAACTATGAATTGGAAAATGGAGAGCTTTACAAGAGGTTAAAATCACACCCTTGGGTGAAGTGTCTAATTTAGGAAGAAGGTGTTTATGAGGCAAATGAAGGCTAAGATGCAATGCTTAGAAAGATTTTACTCTTAGGATACTATTGGCTAATAACGAAAAGGGACATTCACCAACATGTTCACCATTACAATAGTTGTCAAAAATATTATAACGTGCCCAAGAAACTTCTTCAGAACTATAGCCTTTGGGTTCGGCTTGGTCTTTTGCTCAATGGGGAATAGACATATTAGGGCCTTTTCTTGTAACTACAGGACAAAGGAAATTTGCAGTAGTCTCAACTGACCACTTCTCCAAGTGGGTAGAAGCTGAGGCCATTAGCATTATTGCTCAAGCTCGAATTATTTGCTTCTTTAGGAATAATATGATATAAAAGTATCAAGGACCACACAAGATCATTATTGATAATGGTAAATAGTTTGACTTAGGAGCCTTCAGATCCTTTTGTGAAGACTAGCACATTGGACTCCATTTCACCTCGATAGCTCACCCCCAAACTAACGATCTTACTGAAGTCACCAACAAAACCATTCTACAAGGCTTAAAGAAGAGGTTGGATAGCGAAAAGGCTGACTGGGTAGACGAACTTAATAGTGTACTATGGGCTTACATTACCACACTTAGGTAAGCGACTAGTCACACTCCTTTCTCCCTTGTATATGGAACCGAAGCAATGGTGCCAGTAGAAATAGGTATACCCAGCAAAAGAACAAGGGAGTACAGGTAGTAGTGGGAGCTTAAGAATCAGCCTAGACTTAGAAGAAGAGCATAGAGAAGATGCAATAGTCCAGGCCAAGGCTTACAGGTAAAGGATGAGAAGGTACTACAACGGGCGAGTTCAAGGCAGACAATTTGAAGAATGAGATAGAGTATGGAGAAAGGCAAAAATAAGTAGAGGCTCAATAGTTGTAGGCAAGCTAGGGCAAAACTGGTAAGGCCCCTATGAAGTCTCAAAGCGGCTATGCCCAAACGCATATAAGCGTAAGAAAGTTGAAGGAGTCGAGCTACCTCAAACATGGAATGCAAGCAACTAAAAAAAGGCCTACTGTACACCCACTTAATAAAATGTAAAGTAGCTTTGTATTTAAATAATAAAGAGACGTTTGGTTTTTTTCACTTATATCATGCTTTATAAAAGTAAGAGAGGCATAAGTTTTTCCATAAAGATCTTAGAAATTTTTTGGCTCTCTATCTGGTTTCGCCAAAAAGGGCCGAAGCGGTCCATTAATTTAATCCATTGAGTATTTTGAAACATATTTGAGATTTGTTACCTTGATATTTCTTTGTTAATTTAATTTATAATTATTTAGCACCACTGAGTCTTCCACTCAGCGTATTGATTTTTATCATAGCCAGGTTATGAGCTGTGGGTGCTACGTGAAGACCAAAGAGGTAGCATCAGAGTAGAAGCATAGTTTTAGGGTAGAATCATGTAGTAGGATGTAATTTATGGCATGTATAATATTATTGTAAAAAGACTGAGGTTGTAAATATTGATAATGTAATTAATGAGATTGGTGAATATTTTAAATAATATTATTTGATTATATATTTGGTGTATGAATGCTGATATATATATATAAATATATATATATATATATGGAATGAATGTTGAAATATTACATTAGTACTTAATTCAATTAATATAACCTCTAGAAGTGATGCATGATCTTTGGAACAATTTGGAGTTGAGGTTTGGAGGTTGATATTGGAAGTGTGTAAATTTTCTTTGAGTGGCAAGTTAATTTTTAGGGGAAACTCTTGCAAAATTTTCGTAGAAATTTTCTTAAACTTTATTCTTAAATTTTTAATTACTTGCTTCCTTATGAAAATCCAACCACTTCCAATATGTGATCTAAAGTTAGTAAGTGATATAAGGCGGTGCTCCGGCACCGAATGTGGCATCCGCTGTCTAGTTCTCTAGGATTGTGCGGTGGGTGTTACATTATGTGGATGATATGATTATCACTGTAGATGGTACTTGGGCATTCATGATCTTAAACTCTCTTTAAGTCAAAAGTTTGAGATGAAGGATCTTGGAAACCTTAGCTAATTTTTGGAACTTGAAGTGAATTATGATTCTAATAGTCATTATCTCCCTTAGACTAAGTGTGCCTCTGATTTGATTTCAAAATCTAGTATCTCAGACAACACCATTATTCAATCGTCGATGGAAGAAAAGTAGGAACCTAGCGCTCTTAGTGGGGAAACTCCTCATGATCCTACTTTATATTGCCAACTGGTTGGTGGTCTTATCTGTCTTAGAGTTACTTGACCAAATATTGCTTATATAATGCATCATGTTAGTCAATTCATGACCTCTCCTCGGACTGTTCATTTTTTTTGTTATACTATGGTTTCTATGACATGTTGAAAGCACTATCTTCCATGGTTTATTTTTTTCATTCTCTTCCTCAATACAGTTGACTACCTATTCTGATGCTGACTAAGGTAGAGATTGTAACACCCTAGGTAAATCCCACCTTGTCTAAGTACAAGGTGCAAGTGAAGTACACAAGAATAAGTAAGCCTTAGACTTGCAAGAGACCTTTTGCACTATTGAGTTGGTTCTAGCCCAAGAACAAAACTGTACGGGTATCAGAGCCAAGCCTTGTCCCTCTGGCTGGTGGTGGTGCAAACCTCAGTGTCCCTAAGGGGGGGTGGATGTAACACTCTATGAAAATCCTACATCGGCTAAGCACAAGGTGTAAATGAAGTACATAAGAATGGGGAAGCCTTAGATTAGAAGGAAACCTTTTGAGCTATTGAGTTGATTCTAGCCCAAGAACAACAACGTGCGGGCATGAGTGGGTTCGACCCAAAGCAGATAATATTTTGCTAGGCTTGGGTTGTTACAGAGATCCTTTATATCAACGATCGACAATTAGTTTTTGCTTCTTACTAAGTGATTCTCTCATATATTGACAAAGCCAGAAATAATCCATTATTTTTTGCTCTAGTACTGAATCTGAATGTCGAGCTCTTATCGATACTACTACTTGAGTTAGCTTGGTTACATTGTCTACTTGAGGACATGGGTGTTTCCTTTACAACACCCACTCCTATTCACTCTGACAGTCAAAGTGCTATTCAAGTTACACAATTATGTCTTTCATGAGCAAACAAAATATATTGAGATTGATTGTCATCTTACTCGCACTCATCTAACTTGTGGCACCCTTCAGTTGATTTCTAACTCATCTTATAATTAGCTTGCAGACATTTTCACAAAATCCTTTTATGCTTTAGCCTTCCAACTCTAGTTTCCAAACTATGATCAATCTCCAGTCACCCACCTTGAGTTTGAGGAAGGGGTGTTAGAATAAAATCCAACTGTGATACTAATATCTGAATCTAATCCTAGTATATCTAATTCTGATCCTAGTGTATCTGATTATGTATCTTATTATGATCATATTATATCTCATTATGATTCCTTTTTCCTTTTTGTACATACCTTGGACACTTATATAAAGGGTGTTGTATAATATAAATCATACAGCAATACAATATAAATTCTTTCTCATTTAACTAAATAAAGTCTCATCGACTACTACAAAATCGAGGCTAATCAAATAAAAAACAACTCTGTTACAAGCAAGTGCAAAGAGTTTATTCATAGGAATTGGTGAACTTTCGTCTCTTGCTTTTAGTCCATCCATTAAACATTGTTGTACTTTCAACAAGATCAATTGATCGCTTCCTCTTTGGCACTATCCAAAAGTCCTAAAAAAATAAACTTTAATGTGATTATAGATGTACTTATCGTTAACAACTTTATCATCAATTGGCTATAGATGATTTATTTCTTATTCTATTGACAAACTAACCTCTGTCTTGTTTTATTGACAAGCTTTGAGCTTTCAGGTTTTCTTTTTATAGAGGGCTCAAGTAATATTGCTTGTTCAATTAAGGAGCAGTACGCTAGTTTGACGATGGAGGAAAATCAAGAAAGGGTTGTTCTTGACAAGGAAAGGTTAGCTGCGATAAATACTCTTGTTGATTCACCTCTGTGTGTTATGGGTCAGTTATTAACAGACAAATTAGTTTATTTTCTTTTGCTTAAGAATACTGTGGTCGCAATTTGGAGACCTGTGCAAGGCATGTTAGGAAAGGAATTGGGCAATAATGTTTTTTGTTCCCAGTTTGTGCATCATCTAGATCTGGAGAGGGTAGTTAAGGGGGGGGGGGGCTTAGAATTTTTCACAGAACCTAAAGTTGATGAAGTGAGTTCCTATTGGTACTGATCTGATTTGTAATAATATGATTGTGGTGTGGGCCATTACATAGTGGAATCATCATATAATTTAGAAAAGAAAAATTCCTGTAATGGACAGTTATGTTGATCCTAATGATTTATGTTAAAAATAAATTTTGGATGTCGAGTTCGTCTGCTAGGCATATATTTGATGCCAATACATCACAAAGCTGGATATATTTTGTGGACATATGATTGCTAATGATACTCTATGGACTAGGTTACGATAAATCATGAGAGCTGGAAGGATACTGTCAATATCACGAAATTAGAGTGCCGAAAATAGTTGCAGCAGTTGTGCCAAAAGCAATAGAGTCGCAAGTTAGGCTAGTTAAAGACCAATTAAAGAAGGAAATTGATGTAATACATTAAAGGTTCAAAGAATTTCATTCTGAATCCCTTGTTAACAAGAATTGAGGAAAGAAATACTGATGGATCCATTCCATGTAATTTTTCAAATGATCGCAGTGATGATCAATTTAAAAAATATTTATCGCATTGTTTATCAAGGTATTGCTAACAGTAGTTGAGTGTATGCTATGAAATGGTTATAGACTGTGAAACTTGCTTATTTCGATGAATGAATATAAAGATTTAGTCTGTAAGTGAATGGTAATATCCACAGCACTTACTAATATGAATGGTGATATATGTTTTGAATCTTAGTTTCACATTAAAGGAACCTTGTGAAATTATTATTCGATTTTTTACTTTACAAGTTGAACCATGTAATTTTCAATCAACTAATGATTCATTTAACCACAGTTTGAAATTCCATTTAACATTATAAACCAATTATATGGATAAGGAGTAGTAAACTAATTCTCAGTATAGTTAGAAAATGATAAGATTTTCATACAAAGTACTAATTTATTGCTTAAGAATGTAACATTAGCGTGTTAATTAATTCTATGCATGATGCCAAAGGAACCTACTAATATATAAAAAAAAATTACTTTTATTATAATTTTTCTATAACGTGCAATGTAATGCTAGGTAGTATATACATTTATTGGTATCATTAGTGTTTAATATAATAATAATAACTTAGCATAAAGTAATTTTCAATCTGCTTTTTCATCGATTTTACTTCCATATCTAGTGAATATTTAAATTTAATTAATTGGTATTATTATTTAATAGCATTCTATTATTTAAAATATAAATTTATATTATTAATAATATTATTATTATTATTTATTACTTATTATCTAAAGGGTGTAATTGTAAATATGCAAAATTTATAATGTATAACAGTATTTTATACAAATTAAAATAAGGGTATGAAAATAATTGATTTAATTATTAAGCTAAAAGAAATAAAGAAAAGAGAATAAAAATTAAATCAAACTAAAGATTCGACCAAAACCATCTTAAAGACCATTCAGAATTTAAGGGTTTTTGTCAAATCTAATCAGAACCAATGGAATCGAACCAAAACCATTCATGTAAAAGAGCCAAATGAACCAAACTGGATCAAAACTCATCTTCTCTCACTCAGATCTCGCTACCTCTCCACCTTGTGCTTCTCCCTCTCTTTCCGATCATAGAAAAAGCTAGCTGCTGCCAGCCACCACTCGACGCGAGCAAGGTGGCAAGTGGTCCCTCTCGAGACGCTAGACTAGCTCCAGTCTTCTTCACACCGATCGAAGCTTCTATCGCGCGAACAGAGCTTCTCTTCCCTGCGATGCTACCTCCACGGCAATTCGATCCCTTTGACTTCCCGGTGAGCTCTTCTTGCCCAGGTCAGTCCGCTAGCAGCCTATAATGTTTTTTATTAGCTTACTTTCATTAAATTGGTCTACGATTGAAGATTAAAAGATTTAGAGTTTAGGTTTCAATTTAAGAAAAATTGATATTTTGATAAAATTTGACATTAGATGATGAAATTGATTTGGGAATTGAATTCTATAGGAGAATTTGATCTTTTTAAGGTATAGCTTATGGAATTCTAACAAAGTCGACTTTTTGGCCACCACCTGTGGCGATGCTGGAGGCTCCGGCGAGGTCTCAAGAATCAAAATGCTCCCTAGACGCGATGAGTGCAACTATATAATAAGATTTTCCAATTGAAGGTTAGTGCTTATTTTATGCGTTAATTTGAAAACTTGCAAAGTTTATAATAAATGTGATTTTCAATTGAGAAATTTGTGGTTTTCGATTGAGTGAGGTTATGAAATTAGGAAAATGGAATTTGTTAAGTAAATTGGATAGGAGCTTAAAAGTGGCTCTGATAGTCGTAAGAGATGCTAGATTTTTAAACTTTCAATATTCATTATTAGAATCAGTTGAAACTAGTTTAAGTGAAGGACTTATATCCTTTGAAGTATATCCAGATATGACTATATCACTAAATGATCTAAATATTTTAGAAAGTATGGTTTTAGAAATTGAAACTTAGACTTACAAATGATTTTTCTCAAACTTTAACTTTCTTGAATGTTGAATGCTTACAGTGAACAATTAGAGAGAGAGGTTGAAAGTAAAACTTGGTTATTCTAGGTTATGCCTTCACAAGGGGAGAGGCTCCCTTTTTATAGAAAAATGAAGAATCTTTACTGTTTGTCTTTTACTGTGGATGAACAGTGGATGGTCTGCCACCGAATCTTGACCTTTACTGTAGATGAACAGTGGTTGGTCTGCCACCGAATCTTGGCCTTTACTGTTGACTGGTTGAAGGAATGAGGTTCCTTTTGCCTGTTTATATTGACTCTGAACAAGATGAGGACGATGATGTGTCCTTCTTTTTCTTTTCTTTTCTTTTGATTTTTTCTTTTTTCTTTTCTTTGGGCTTTATTTTTTCTTCTTTTTTATTTTTACCTGTTTTACTTCTGATTTTTATCAGGGGAAGAATATAATCATCATTACTGTCTTCATATGAGGAGATAGAAGCATCTGTCAGTGAAGATGATGATGAAATATATTTATACTTGCTTTTATGACTTTTCTTATATGAGGATTTCTCAGAGGATCCTGCTTTGGTTTTACTGGATGATGGTTTTACTGTGGGTTCAGAGGAAGTGGATAGATGTTAAAACATTTCTTGACATATCATTTTATATTCCTCCGGGGTTTTAGCTGCAGCTAACCGGGCCTGGCACTGGGCCTTTTGGATTCCAAATGTTGGGTTGTCCGAAATGGCTAGTGTATTGGCATAGGTTAAGACTGGTTGAGAGGGACTGGCTAGTTTACTGGAGATCCATTGATTAATTTTTTGTTCGGTAGTGGAGTTTTTGAATGACCCCCACCATTTTATTTTATGACGTTTTACTATCATAGGAACTTGGGTTCCTGGAGCATACTGGTAACCAAAATACCATTGGTAGATCCAAGGGGTGAAAAAGGTCATACAGTAGTACATTAATGACTGAATATGAATTTCTCCAGGATTAGGTTTATAATGAGTTTTAAAATAATGGTACAAAGAAATATTTTCTGGAGGAATAATCTCCTCAGAAATACCTCTAGAATGCCACCATTTTTTAAACCAATTGGGTATTTTTAAATCAGTTTTTATATTTTGATCAAAGTATATCAATCACGAATGCGTAGTTGTTGGATTTTGAATACAGAAAACCTTTTCCCAAGCTTCTTTGTAATCAAAATAATTATAAGCCTGATTATATTTATGCAAAGTTTTAAATCTTACTGGAGTATATAGTGAAGAAATAGGCCAATCCTTGGAATGAATAACCCTTTTTATTTGAATGGAGGAGTACGAAATTACAGCTTTATTTTTTCATCAAAAGTGTGATTTTTACAGAACCAGTATCTATTAAAATATGATGATAATATTTCTGAGGTTTGGAGAGATCGGTTGGAATAAAATACCAATCCTCAGGGTAATAGTTTTTTATAATGTGCCAAGGATTATTATGGTTGTATCCATCGTCGATTTCTATTTTGTAATCATAAATATTTTTAAGAAACCATTTATGTATATGATGAGAATACTGGATTTTTGGCAAATCCACAGCCTTCAACGGATTTGATGAGTCTTTACTGTCTACCGTTTGAGACAGACTAGTCGTACCATGAGCGGGTACGATCGCTTTATGTTTAGAAATCATACCTGTGTCTTCTGTGGAAGAAGACGCCATGCCCTGCAAAGCCTTTAAAACTTCTGGGGATTGACTTAATTCTTCAATCCATTTTTTGAGGTCTTTAGGAGAAGTGGTTTTAGTGTTTATGGTAAGGGTTTTATTCAAATCTTCTGAATGCTCTGAAAGAGCTTTAGTAGGTGAATTTGACTCTTCTTTTACTATTTCTTTTCCTTTATCCTTCTTTCGTCCCATTGTTCTGTAAGAATTCACGGGTTAGGAAATCTGGGATATTATTACAGTTTCCTTTAATATATTCAATATCAAATTCAAAGATACTTAAAAGTGCTTGCCATC
>CANUEP010062450.1:0-16626 GCA_947857235.1 Jatropha podagrica | reverse complement strand
TGCAAAGCATTCATCCATCCATAGGTTAGTTTATCAGCATGACATAGTCTCGGGATCCATCTCGGGTTAGCATACCATGCCTTAACTATTGGGTAATTAATCTAGAAATTAGGTTAATTAAAACTGGAGTCACTTAGGGTTTTCCTAGTTTACCTTTAAATAATTAAACCAGGTGGCGACTCTCATACATCACGTGCATTTCTATCCATTTGTCATACGCATTTCCACATTGCGAGTACGTATGGGGGGTAGGGGTTCACACTATTAAGCTCACAATCACATGATCTTGACAAAGATTAGTGAATAACTCATGATACTATAAATAAATATATTTGATTACAATACTTTATATTTTATTGAGACTTTTTGAACATAACCTAAAATTATATTATATTATTTCCTAATAAAATATTTACATTACACTATCAATTTACACTCCATAATTTTTTTATGTACTTGAACATGAATATCAAATTTAGTTATATGGTTATCCCAAAAAAATGTTAAATGGTAATAATATTGTGAGCAAAATAAAAATATGCATTGTCTTGGGACTGAGATATTGAAATGATTTTTATAAGAAAACATATAAGCTTGCTATCATATTAGAACTCAAACCCAATTTCAAAACCTAGATATTATTAAGATTCCAAACATCTTTGCAGGAATGACGTGGTATCGACAGATTGAGGGGAGAAGAGTTTCTTCTTCCTCTTCTTCTTTATATTTTTTTAGAAGTTCAACAAATGCATTTTTACTTTACAATAAACTGAAAAAAATTCATTACATTACATTAAAATTCCAAGCTTAATTTCCAAACCTAGATGTTGCAAAGGTCATTGGAGCTAACAGGTTATAAGAAAATCCTAAAAATCTTTGCACAAATGACGTGAAATTAAGAGATTAAAGAGACTTTTCTTCTACAAGTTTAACAAATAGATTTTAAGTTTAATTATCGAAGTTTTTACAATAAACCGATATGATCTAATTACATTACATTACATTTCATTTGTATATTATCAAATAGATCTTTAAAATTTAATACGAGTAATCATTTAATGGTACTTCATAAAAAATTTATTATTTTGATTTATTATGTCAAATTTTTGAATTAGTTTATAATGAGTAAGGTAAGCTCAAAGATTGCTTATAAGAAAAGACAACATATTTCTAAGAGTTTTACTCTTTTAGAAAAAGAAAAAGAAAAGGAGAATAATAGGAAAAAAAAGCTAAAGACAACATAAAAGATACCTTGGAGTCGATCTATTTATTCATGGTAATTGTAAGATGACAAATAGAAATAGGTTCTACAATTATTCTGAGGTTCAAGTCCCTCCAGATTAAAAATCTCTTTAATTTAGCATCTAGCTTAAATGACTTATAATTAAAGCTTTAATTTCTTCCTCTCTAGCCTATCACCTATTATCACATCCTACAAAGAGGGGAAATTAGCATTTCACTATGAAATAAAGGAACGCTTTTGTTACCCCTTTTATGGTGCAACTATTTGACTGTAATAACAAAAATTACAGGAAAAAAAGAAGATTGGAAAATAGCAAAGAATGGGAAGATTCTGACAACAATTTATTGTATTACTGATGAAACACACACATGTTTGCGTATAACATAAAATGTTAGAGCATGACTAATCCTAAACTAAGGCATTTCTAAATGAGCAAACAACTGTAACTATTTCTATTTATCATTATAGTCCATAACCTGACGCTGCAAGGCAAATTACGTAACTGACACATAATATTCTATTTTTATATTTTTGTATTCATCAAGGCTACTATTTTTATATATCCTAATAGTATGTTCAATATATAAGTTCTCATACTTTATTAGTATGTGATAATAATAGTTTTTCATATCAATCACCACATGAACCAATGTTTTTCTAATATTTCCTTTATTGATTTTTGTTTCTTCTTTATTACATTCTACTAATATGAACAAACAATAATAGGAAATGCTTCTTGATAAGCATTAGATGGAAATAAGTAATGGAAAAGATCCTGAATATGTACAAGGAGTTGAAAATTTTATACACTATGCATTTAGTGGTTTGACAGTTGAGGATCAATTTCGCTGCCCTTGCACGAAGTGTAGGAACGTTGAGGTTAAATCAAAGTCAGATGTCAAGTTTACTTGCTAAGGTATGGAATAGTCAAAAGTTATACTTTTTGGCATTTTCATGGTTAGACTTTGGCTAATAATACTAGGCAACAAGATGACCATATTTCTGATGTTGATGACATGGTCAATGATGAAATGGTCGATTTATTGAATGATGTATTTAGAGTGTCAGTCGATAATCCTATCTCGATAGATGGGACAAATTCAGAGGAGGAACCAAACCATGAAAATGCCATGTTTTATCACCTCTTACAGAAGGCGAAGGAAAAATTACATTCAGAATGTAAACATTCAAAATTAGGTACTATTGTCAAACTATTGCACTTAAAAAGTTTGAATCGTTGGACAAATCATTCATTTGACAATTTGCTTAGTTTGTTAAGAGAATTCATTCCTAATGGGGAGGTAACCTTGCCAGAATCCTATAATAGTGCTAGAAAGTACATTTCTGAACTAAGGTTGAATTATGTGAAATATGATGTGTGTAAAAATAATTGTACATTGTACTGGGCTCAATATATCGGTGCTACATTGTGTCAAGTTTGTGTCTTATCTAGGTGGAAATCTCATTGGGGATCAGATAATGGTAAGAAAGTCCCACATAAAGTTTTGCATTATTTTCCTCTGAAACCTAGATTACAAAGGTTATCTATGTCTTCAAAAATAGCTTCTTATATGAGGTGGCATAAGGAGAAAAGGGTTGGCAACGATGCAATGTGACACCCAACTGATAGTCCAGTGTGGAAGAATTTCGATGAGCCATATCCTTCTTTTTCTAGTGATCCATATAATGTTATGCTTGTTTTAGCAACAGATGGATTCCAACCCTTTGGAAATCATAGCTCTCAACATAGCATTTAGCCGGTTATTCTTGTACCTTACAATTTACCTCCTTGGTTGCATATGAAACAACCTTACTTGATGATGTCAATGTTGACACCTGGTGAAAATATTCTGGGAATGGGTATTGATGTATTTTTAGCACCTTTGATTCAAGAGTGATGCACATGGAATTATGGGATGTGGGGGTGAACACTATGATGCACATCCTACATGCAACTATTCTTTGGACTATCAGTGACTTTTCAGCTTTTGTAGACTTATCAGGATGGTCAACAAAGGGCTACATGGCTTGTCCTTCATGCCACAAACATATTGGTTCATTGTATTTGCAAGGCTCTAAAAAGATGTGCTATATGGATCACTGAAGGTTCCTTCCTAGGAATCATAAGTGAAGAAGAAATGTCAAAGCTTTCAATGGCAAGATAGAGACTAGGGAAATGCCATTGCCATTATCAGGAGATGAAGTGTTAATGGAGCATGCCAATTTCACGCAGATGCCATATAGTAGAGCCTTTAAAATGAAATATAATTCGTCAAATAGTTTCCACAATTGGAGGAAAAAGAGCATTTTTTTTTAGTTGCCTTATTAGAGATTTCTCCTCATTCGACACAATCTAGATGTCATGCATATCGAGAAGAATGTGTTTGACAATGTGCTAGGTATTATTATGAACATCAAGGGGAAGACCAAAGATACTCTAAACAGTCAATATGATTTGGTTAGTATGGGCATTAGACCTAAACTTCATCCCTTTGAAGAAAGAGGTAAAGTTCGTGTTCCAACTTCACGTTATGTGTTGGCTAATAATGAAAATGAAGCTATGTGTAAAATGTTGGTTGATTTGGAGACACCCGATGGCTACCTTTCAAAAATTTCTCGATGTGTTAACATTAGAGAACGAAAAATATCTGGCTTAGTCATGATTGTCATGTATTCATGCAGTGGCTATTGGCGCTTGCTATACGTGGATTCTTGCCCAAGGAAGTATGTGAGCCACTTGTCGAATTAAGCGTATTTTTCAGAGACTTATGTTACAAGTCTTTAAAATCCAATGCTTTAGATCGGCTCTTGAGCACAATTGTATTGACATTGTGCAAGTTGGAGATGATATTTGTACCATATTATTTTATGTTACAGTGCATTTGCTAGTGCATTTACCTAGTGACGCAAAGATTTCAGGACCAGTGAAGTTTAGATGGATGTACCCTATAGAAAGACATTTGAAGACTTTTAAATCATCAGTCTGAAATAAAGCAAAACTAGAGGGCTCCATAGCTGAAGCATATGTTGCTGATGAGTGCTTAACATTTTGTTCTAGATACCTTGAGGGTATTGACACCAAATTCAATCAGTCTTTAAGAAATTATGATTATGGTAATTGCAATGAGAACATAAGTTCTTTTGCTATTTTTAGAGAATTTGGTTATCCATTAGGAAAAGGTGACTACCAATGGTTGTTTGAAGATTGGAGGCAAAAAGCTCACCATTATATCCTTAAAAATTCTAAGTAAGTTTGGCCCTGTAACACCCACCACCTAATTTCGAAAGACCAAACGACGAAAGCCACATTCGGTGCCAGTGTACCGTCTTATCTCACTTATTACTCTAGATTACATATTAGAAGTGGTTAAGTTTCAATAAAGAGGCAAGTAATTAAAAAAAATAATATTTAAGGAAATTCCTACGAAAAATTCGCAAGAGTTCTCCTTAAAAATTAATTTGTCACACAAAGAAAACATTAACACTTCCAACATAAATTCTCCAAACCCCAAAACTCCAATTCAATACAATAAAGCACAAGCACTTCTAAATATCCATCAATTCACTTAGGTCCTATCATGATATTATAACATTCATTCCAAAAAATATTTATTAACAAATATACACCAAAATATAATAAGATGTTATTACTTAATTAATCACAACTCTTAATGAATTTACAAACTTAATATATACAACCTCAACCATTTGCAATATTTTTCTATACATGTCAAAATCACAATTTATTATATATCCCACCCAAAAGATATTTTTACTCTGATGTTACTCCTTCGGTCTTTGAATAGTGTCCACCGCTCCAATCTACACATAATAAAAATCAACGCGCTGAGTGGAAGACTCAGTGATGTTAAATAGTTATCAATTAAAATAATAAATGCTAGCCACAATAACAAGTCTCAAATATGCTTTGAATACTCAAATCATACATATATATTAAGTACCGAAGTCGTACTAATTAAATTTAAACTTTTCGAAAAACATAAGAAAGTTCATAAATACAAATGTATCTTCGTTCTCTTATAGCAAATTAAAATTTCATTTTTAGTTAAGGCTCGTACTAATACAGAATGAAGCAGAAGCAGATTCGATTTCTAAATCACATAATCGTGGCCTATGAAAGCGCCACCCACACATCACATAATAAGCGCGTCCGCCTATTCATAAGGGTTGATAACCCTAGTATATGATCATAGCTCCATATAACAGAATGCCTGATAAGCCCAACATGCTCGCATATTGGAATCAATATCATCTTTTTACATTTTAATCTTACATAGTAGAGTCCAAATCAAAATCATTCTTTCACAATTAGTTTTATTTCTTATGCACAATTCCTTATTCAAAAAATTTTATAATTTAATACTTATCATTTCAAACTTACTTAACTTACAACTTGTAAATACTTGTTAAGTTCTCTTATGTTCAAAACCAAAATCATATTTTCTTATTCACAAATAAACATAGCTTAAAACACTTAAAAATCAGTATTTGAAAGACAAAACATGCCTTACCCATTATAGGAGGTTCAGCCTCTTATTGAAAACAAAGGAGGAATGGCTTCCTCCATTAAAAGCCTCAATTCATAAATCAAATTCACTACTTTAAACCATAAAAATCATTACTTGAAATAATTGACTTCAAAACCCATTTTTACACATTCAAACCTTCTTTACGTCTTTGAGAAATGCTAAAACATTGGAATTCAAAGTAAAGCTTTAAACCAGCATCAAATTGCTTACTAACAAACTCTTTTAAGTTAAAATCAAACTTAGAAATTAAAGGAATCAAAGTGTCCTTCACCTACATAGGTTCAGTCACTTCTTCCCAAATCAAATAGAGAATGTTTCTTTCCAAATTAATTACATAAATCTTAAAAAAAACCATCCAAGAACATATTAAAAACAAATGAACACAAAAGCTTGAAACAAAAACTAAGGCCCCTTCTCCTAAGAGCTTCGGCCACTCATGGTTAAAGGAGAAGGGAATGTTTTCCTTCCCTTTCAAGCATTCTTCCATACTTAAGAATCATGGGAAATCAAATTAAAACATTCAATTATCCATTTCCCAACACATTTCACATAATTCCCCAACATCAATCAAAACCTAAAAATTGCAAACTTAGGAAATTGAAAGGAAAATGAAAATATTAGCGCACTAACCTCTTAATTAAGCTTGAAGAAGCTTGGAAAGTCTCACTCTTTGGCTTTCTCCTTCCTTTTTAGAGAGGGTTCACCAACCTCTTCAAAATAGGAAAAATGCACATTAAAATCAAAATTAACAAAAGAAATGAATGGAGCATGATTTAATGCATCAATTACATGCCTAATCCTAGAATTCTACTTAAAAATTCACAAAATTTAAAAACCACAACTTACTTACTTCAATGGAAACACTAATTTCCTTTGCTTTTAAACTCCAATTTCTACTTCTTTCACTTGATTCTTAATGTTTAATTGTTAATCCAAGGCTTAATTAGGGGATTTGGTTGTAGTTTAGAGGTAAGAAATTGAAAAAAATGGAAGAGAAAGAAAGAAGAGAGAGTGGCGTGGAGAGGAAGAAGAAGAAGAAGAAGAAGAAAAAAGAAAGAGGTGGTGCTTGGTGGATGGTAGCTTTTAGGTGGAAAAGTCAAATTTGACTTCTTAATTTTATGTTTAATGAAGGGCTATGATCTAGTCCCTAGTATTTTCATCCAATGGCTCTAAATATTTCTCAAATAACTCTCTTTAATTATCATTTAACTCCACCAATTAATTAAATTAATTTCACAAAAATATTTTGTCAATTATTTCTTAACATACTATACTAAAAATCACTAGCCATTAAATGCCTTAATTCTCCAAAAATATTTATGAAATATTTTTTATCCACCTAAATCATGCAAACATACTCCAAAAATATTAAATCAAATATTAGACACACGTAGTAATTTTTCCGAACCGAAATAATATCAAGTCACAGTCGATGGTGCTATTCACAGACCGATAAATCACTATTACCGATACTAAAAAAGACACTAAATAAATGGACTGTTACAGGCCCTATATCGAGTATATACTCTTTTAATTAATATTCGTTAACATTTGGTTATACTTATATGAGGCAGTTTCTCACAAGTTATTATTACAGTCAATATAGGAACGCATTACCAACAATGAGGGACTCAGAATTTATAAAACGATACAAATCAGAATTTCCTACATGGTTCTACAAACGTGTACATATTTGAATTTTGATACTATTCTCTTTTTTTAAGGAACTTCTACAATTACTAACTCGTAAACGTTGAACATTTATGATTAATTTGAGCAAATTATACAGGTGGTCAAATTGCACATACAAAGTTATATGCCAATTGATCTTCTCCAATTGGCCGGTGGCCCTTTGACACATTTTAAGAGATACACTGGTTATATAATAAATGGTTATCGATTCCATTCTTTAGATCGTCAGAGAAGCAGGAGTAGTCAAAATTCGGGTGTATTATCTAGAGGTGATGATTATTCCCTTGAGAAGGAGTACTATGGTTTACTAGAAGAGGTGTGGGAGTTGCAATATATTGGCAACCATAATATTTTCCTATTCAAATATCAGTGGTTTGATGTTCAACATAAAGGGACTAGTTATAAGGAAGACAATTATTCAATCACAAGTGTTAGAGCTAATCGTCGTCTTAACACCAATGAGCCATCTATATTAGCTTGCCAAGCTGAGCAAGTCTTTTATATAGAGGATCCAAAAGATCCAAATTGGCTTGTTGTAATGAAAGCACATCCTCATGACGTTTATGATATACCCACATTGGTGAATGATGATGTGAGTCAATCAAATATCATAGATGGTATTGAGATACTTCAAGAAGAAGAACACCATGCATATTGTCGTTTTAGAGCACAATAAGATCATGATGATGAGGTTATTTTGGATAGACATGATGTAAAAGAGAAAGTACCTCACTCGATCGCAATGCAAATTGAAGAGCAATTGAGGCGTAACATGTTTTCGAGTCAAAACTTTGCTGAAGAAAGTGATGAAGAAGACTATAGTAGTTCTATTGAAGATGATGAGGTGTTTGGCGATCTAGATGATGAAGACTAAAGGTTACCTATTATTTTTTGTTACTAGAGATATTATTATGTAAGTACGAGTATCATTGATTTATTTAATTTACAAATAGAAATGATTTATTTAATCTCTTTGGTGTTATATGCAACTAATATTACTTATTTTTAATTTTAATAGAAAGAATATGGTAGGAACAAATAAAGGCAGAGGTCAGACAAGGAAATTAGCACCTGCATTAAAGATGACAACACATCATGGATACCATCCAGATACTCCAACTCAACTTTCTTCACAATATACTTCGCCTGCCCACTGTTTACAACCGCATATGGACAAGTGACAAAGTTTCAGTAAGGGTAAAAGGTATATATATAAATATATCTTCATTTTATATTATTATTATTAAGATATTGAAAATAGTTTTTGGATTTATAATATATTTCATTTCATAGTTTGAGAATTTATTATAGGCCCCTCTAAGAACAAAGGAAGTCAAAATCGATTTTTACATAGTCAAGTGAATAACCAAGGACATGGTAAACTTATCATAAATTTTTACCAAGAAAGAACTCAATTTAAATCTAATTCATTTAAGTATCTATATTTGTAAATTTTTTTTTCTTTCTTTTTTTTTTAGATTTGTCAATGCATCATATTGAAGTAGCTCAAGATTTCCCTCCCATATCAAATGATTCGTTGTTGGGTAGGAATTTTAGAGGTTCACCAACTTTGATAAGTAATTTTTATTTAATGTTCTCAAATTTGGACAAGAATATTTAAATTTGTCTTCATTCTCAATATAGGGAAAATCAAAACAACAATAATACTACTCAATGCAGAGTAATATGGGAACTATCAACTGCATGAAACTACCGCAACAAGAAGTGATAATCGCTATCAAATTTTTACATTTATTATATATCACTTGTCTTCCCCATATATGGTTCATTTGTAACACTAATACTTTCAATATTTTTATATTTATTATATATCACTTGTTTTTACCATATATGGTTTATTTGTAACGTCCATACTTTCTACCAGAGTCGCCTATGCATAATAGGATGGAGCTTCACATTTTAACTTATATGAAAAAGGTATACAACAAAGCCATATTGGACGTACCCCAAATCTACAAGGTATGAAATATTATAATTATATGATTAATCAATGCAAGTGCTTTATTATACCTTTTAGTTCAAAATATTTTACTATAGCTATGATTATTATAAATGAAATGTGTTTGGACCACTATCTTAGAACATAATATGATTTTAGCATTTAATTAGATGCCAAGGTTATACCATGAGGCCAATAAATTTACAACTAAGACAACATTAGTGGATAGAACTAGTTACCAAAAGCCATGAAACTAGTAGTATTTCTCTTTTGTTGCATTCATCAACATAACAAAGATCTAAGAGAGTAAATTTCATATTTTAGAAAATTTAACTAGCAACTTTAAAACAAAGCATAGAACAAAAATTAAATGAAAACAAGTATTAACACATCTACTAATCAATTAATGGCCTCAAAATGAGCAACAATATGTTATCTGGTATGAGAAATACCAGAGGATCTTCTTTGCCTACAGATTCCACTACCGATCTATACCCATTGTAAAGTGGATCATCATAAGCTTGGAAAGTCAGGATTCTTGATGGGATCCTCTCATATTCAACACATTTCAAGTGCCCATTAACACAACCTGAAGAACAGAATCAGAAATTATTATTCTGTCATCAAAATGATGCATTTATGTGCATAGAAATCAAAGAAAAAGTGTCTAACTTTCTAATGAATTAGCTACAGCCTTGAAAATTTTCACCAGCAAGTTGTGTAAAGCATCACCAGCCCAAATGGGATGTATAAACACATTTACAACTAAACAAACACTAGCACTAACTGCAATTAGCACCAATCTAGTCACTACTGCCTCAATGTATTCTCTAGTCCTGTTCCCAGCTACCATAAGTATATAATAGGTTAATATGAAGACTCAAAATCCATATTCGTTAGGCTTCATTATTGGATACAACTTTAGATAGAAGGCGAAGGATCCTAATTATCAAAGAAAAGATAAGAGAAAAACGTTTAGAAAGCCGATAACTTGTCTAAAAAATTATATAACATAAAAATCAGTAGAGATACAAACCTATTACAAAAATGCTAATAACAATTGTAACTTCTTCCCATTTTCCAATCAGAATAGATAACTCAACACAACAAAAAGCAAGAATTCCAGCACATAATGTACCCAGAAGCCTAGAAAATCCTTTTATAAATGTTGATCCTGCACATGATATGATTAATTAGTTATTAATAAGAACACTAATTCTAATTAAGAAAACTAATCAGAAGTAATAACATTTATATACCTATGTTGTATTCAAACATGACAATGACTGTTAGTATTGCCCAAATAGAGTACTGAGAAATATCATATAGTCCTTTCCAAAATATGAGCAATGATGCAATTGCTAGTGCCAATCCCATTTTGATTGCAAATATTATTTTTTGAGGATCGGAGCTACCCAATTCCCATGCTTTCCAAGCAAAATCTAGCAGCTCTAAAGGTTTCTTGATTTTTTTTACGTAGAAAGCTAAGGCATGATGGTTTACTTGTTTCATCATCACCAACAACGTCTCCTCTAAAACTGCCCAAGAGAAAGTGCCTTTCTTTACTATTATCCATTTTCACTACAAAACTAACAGCAAGAATTGCTTTGAGAATTTGAAAAGAAGAATTGAATATTGAAGAGCATAAAATCTGACTTATTGTAAGCTAATAAATATATGAAAACTTATAGCTTTATTAGGATTAGGCTTCAAAGTGAAAATCCATATTGACGTGCATGACAAATATAAAATTCCTGAACACGAACGAGAAGAAGTGTTATCACTTGATTCTGATTGCTTTGGCATAATATTATTAGAGTCGTCTCTAGAGTTGTGAGATAAAAAATTTGAACTCTAGAAACATAAAATTATTATCACTTACCAATAAATGTGTCAGGCTAAGTTAAGCCCAGAAAAAATAACACTATCCAAAACTAACAGCGACACTTTCCTTAATATTTATCATTCTTCTTTTCTTGAAAATTTAGCAGCCATATGATATCTTCTAAAGCCAATATCTCTTCCTCACAAAAACTGGATACTGGAGTGGCCAATGCAAGCTAGCTAACCATTATTTCAGGAGATTAGATATTAAAAGAGAGAAGAACCCTAAATCAAAGAGAACCAGATCTGTGAATTAGTTGAAGAGAGAAGATTAAATCGGCGCAAATGGTAAACTGTGCTCAAATCAAAGAGAACCCTAAATTACTTGAAGTTTACATGACCCAAACATTCTCGGAAGAAAGAGAGACCAAAAGAGAGAGAGATGAGGGGAGAGACAAAACAGATATGTGACTATCTTTTTTTTTAAACAAGACTAAGAGCTGCGTTCCATTTCTCACTAAGGAGAGAGAAATGGAAAACCAGAAAAAAAGAAAGTGATGCATTAATAGGAGTAATCTATAAAGAATAAATTTTGCATAACTGGAAGTAGAAATTGAAACAATAAGCTTTAAAAAATAAGTTTTATTATGCAACACGACAGGTTATACCTCAAAATTGAAAAACAAACACCTGAAATCACTAAAAAGCAAACATTCTCTTAAAATCAACCTCAACACTTCCAATAAAAGATGGAAATGCATTAAGTTTATAATACCTGATCGGAGATGCCATCGAGTTCCCGAACGAAATTATGCAACGGTGACCTTGGACTCTAAGCTTTGTGACTGTTTTCACTTTCTGTTTCGATTCCTTTTGGAATTTGGCTAATTGGCTCTCTTTCTGTAATGGAAAGGAAGAAACATTGTGTGCCTTTTTTATAGAGATTAGTGATAAGGCAAATATTTAATATTCAAATAATCTATGTACAAACTCCAATTAGACATTATTTTTTGTTGGGTTTTTTTATCATCAATTTTGTTATGTTACTTTCTTATTAAAACAAAATAAAAAATAACAAATGTGGTCCCTTGATTCATTGCCTCTCTAAAAGACATGTTTTAGAATCATAGAATTATATATTATATTTATAATTAATTGTTTTGAACATTGCTTGCAAAGAGACTCTTGTTGATTTTATTTTCCTTTAACTCTCTACTAATTAATAAATTGAATAATTTAGATATTGATCCTATATGTGCCAATCAATATTTTGTAAATAATAATTTATTTATTTAGATTATATTTTATACTTATCAGTAATACTAATTTTGATTAGATGAAGATGATGCTTATGTTAATAAAACTCATTACGAGACTCATATTGATAGGTTTCTTGAAAGTTCTCCGGAATGATAATTTTATTAATTCTAATATAGATATTCAAATATTCATTGATAAATATAAATGTTCGTATTTTCAATATTAAGTGGTATATTATGGTTTATCGACAAATTTATTACTAAAGCGAAATACTGGTAGAGGGTTATACAAAGGAATTGATTTGGACAAATTGACTAAGAGAAAGAAAGAGAAATTAATTGTTCTCATTCCTCTAGGAAAGTATATTCATCCAGTCAGTGAGCATGAAAGAAAATTAGCATCTTGGTTAGGATATTGTGCTAGATCATGTGGACCACCTATAAAGACATGGATTGAAGTTGAACGTGAGTATGGTAAATGGTTGTTTAGAATGGTCCAAGTACATAAAAAATAAAATTTGTAACTTAAGAACTTATATTTTTTAATTATATATTTTATCTAACTTATTATTTAGCTTTTTATTTTGTATTTTAACTTAATAGGTTGTATGTCAATTATAGAATTCATATGTGTGTACATCATGATTATTTTGATGTGAGTCTGGAAAGTTTTCACAAAAAATAGAAATTACTTGAAATGCAAGGCAAGGTTAAGCCTGATTCACCTAAATTAAAGAAAAGCGAAGTTTAGCACATATTACTTTAATGAAATGAGAGTTTTGTATTGCAAGTGGAGACAGTTTACATTGTAAGTACTTAGAGTACTCAATTGATGAGAAACGTATGCATCGTGTTCCAAAAGGTCTAACAGCAGGTGGTTGGATGGAAATGTTAGGTTTATTTGCTTCTGATGAGTTTAAGGTAAAAACTCAATTTCTGCATTGAATTTTATCTAATTTCTAGATTGAATGTTAGGTTTAACAAGTTACTATCTTTTTAGGAATCAAGTACGACAAATGCAAAAAGTCATACATATCAAAAGATTATAGCATCTACTGGTCCAAAACCATTTGTTCAAGTGGAGTATGATCTAGTAATGACAAACATTTTGTCATTATTTTTGTTTTAATTTATAAGTGACATCATTTTATAATATTGTTGCATTTTTGTAGATGGATGAGGATGACGGAGAACCACCATCAATGGTAGATCTTTGAATGCACACACATGCATTTACAAATAAGGAGGGTGAACAATAGTAGCATGGATTGAAGCAATGTGTATTCATCTATGTATAATTCTCATGTATTGAGGAATTTAACTTTGATTTCCACTAAAATTTTAGGGTTAAATAGAATGACTTGAGAATGAACCCATTGCTGAAGATGAAAATACTCGTGATAAAGATGTGGTATTGTGAGAGATTTTCCCAAAACAATCAAGTTACGCTCATGGTAGGGTTCAGGATACAAAGTGAGTACTAAAAGGATGATTTTCAATTCAAGAAAAGAAGACATTGAAGAAATGAAGTCAGAGATAGCGGAGTTCAGAGCTGAGGTAGCAAAGCAAGTGCTCTTAAATAAAGAATTATTCTCTAAAATAGACGAGATGTTTCAATCCTCGAAAAATTCTTAATTTACGAATGTACGTGCCTAATAATTATTTACAATAAGTAATCCCAAAATTAAATATGTCATTTGTTAACCAGGAATAATACATTGAGAAGCATAAACTTATACTCTTTTTTTTTTTTTTGGCAGGATTCCAATGGTGGTGGAAGCAACAATTAACATATAAACTCAATTGCGATTAATGTTTAGACATACTTGGTTTACTATTTAGTATTTTGTATTTATAAAACTTACATTTTATTTTTTTAGTATCAATTGTATTGAAAAATCTTTAACTGTTTATCCCTAAATTTGCGTATTTTGTGTTTTTTTTATTATTGAGAAATGATGATTATGAATTTGGTTTTTTTAATGATATAGATTTTCTTTTTCTTTTTCTTATTCAATTGATGATTGATGCAAATTAATTATTGTGGTTATATTATATATTACAAATTATAATATATATTTCTATACTGCATTCATGAAAAACAAAACGGGAGAGAAGACATATAGTAGCTCAAATATGGTCACCATAAATAATATTGCATTTAATACGAATACGATAATTACGTCAATAATAAATAACATATTATAGCCCGAATTTCAGACACAAATATCGTCGAAAGAATTTTGGATAATAGTTGTGACAATAATAGAGGACAATTATTGTAATCAATTTAGAGGACGATAGACATTCCATTTGGAGGGTACAATTTACGTCTCATATATTGAGGACAATTGTTATGATCAAATTTGGGGATAATAGACGTCCAATCTAGGGGGTACAACTTACATCTCATAAATTAAGAACAATTGTTGTCATCAAATTAGGAGACGTCGGCTATGACTGACGTCCCATATAAGAGGGATATATATCGTCCACAGTTTTGGGTACGATTTTCGTGCTCTATGTCATTGTCTTTTTTGGACAATTGTTTTCTAAAATTAGAGAGACAATGTATGACTCTTAAATTGGGGACAAATATCGTCCATCAAAAAAGGGACAATTTATTAAAAATCATCCCCTATAGAATAGGGTACGCTTGTTAAGGGGTCCCTTAACATCGTCCCCAAAAGTATAGGAGACAATTTTTTTAACCGAAGGGGGTGATTTTGAACGTCCCTAAAATACTTTTTTTTGTAGTACATCCTACAAAATCACAAAATTAGTTTCTAGACTAAAGCCTGGTCTAGCCGGCACACCTATAAGCCCACTCTAAAGAGTGGTATCCTCAGAACCCTATCATCCTGATCGATAGTAAAACTTTGTGCGCCCTAATCTTTGTACAAATGAGGTACAAAGGCATACCTACGGATTTTAACCTAAGTAGCGGGGCCCGATTGAACTGACCAGTCGATACTTAGGGGAATGTGTTGCACGACCTAGAATCCTCGATAATAAGGCTAGAGTCGAGCTCCCTTCTGAATAACACACCTTTTCTTCAATTTTCCTTTTCTTCCTAATCTCATAACTCGCTTCCATGGAGAAACCTTGAGAAATACTTTATCACCCACATTGTACTCTATATCCCTTCTTTTCAAATCCACATAAGATTTTTGCCTATCAGCAGCTGCTTTCAATCTTTCTTTAATCACTTTGATCTTTTCTTCGATTTGTTGAATAATCTTAAGACCTAGTGATTATCTTTCACCGACTTCATCCCAACATAAAGTTGTCCTACATTTTCTACCATATAATGCTTCATATGGAGGCATTCCGATACTGGTTTGATAACTATTATTATAAGCAAATTCTATTAGAGGCAAATATATCCCAGCTTCCTTCCAACTCAAGAACACAAGCTTGAAGCATATCCTCCAATATCTGAATAATCCTCTCAGATTGACCATCTGTCTGAGGATGAAATACTGTACTAAAATTCAATCTAATTCCTTGGGCTTCTTGTAAACTACCCCAAAATCTAGATGTGAATCTTGGATCCCTATCAGAAACAATGGATACTGGCGCTCCATGTAATTTAACTATCTCACCAATATACATATCTGCCAATTTCTCTAAACTATAATCTGATCTAACAGGTAAGAAGTGAACACTTTTTGTCAATCTATCCATAATAACCCAAATTGCATCATGTTTCTTCTGAGTAAGTGGAAGTCCCATCACAAAATTCATAGTCACTCTATCCCACTTCTACTCTAGAATTTGTAGTGGATGATGTAATCCTGCTGGTACTTGATGTTCTGCCTTGACCTGCTGACAAGTTAGGCATTTAGCTACAAATTCAGCAATATCCTTTTTCATACCATTCCACCAATAATTCCTCTTCAAATCCCTATACATCTGTGAACACTCAATTTTTTCAGGCTCAAAAGCCTATTTTTTCGGACTGCAAACAGCCCGGCCGGACCAAAGGCCATTTTGGAAGTTCATCAGAAATATGCCAATATGGTACTTGAAACGTCCGGAAAATTACGAGGATTGCAGAACTGGTCCCGGAATATTTTTTGGAGGTCCGGAACTCCC